>JAKCPI010014494.1:0-48407 GCA_023213315.1 Euborellia annulipes | reverse complement strand
TTCTTTTAGGGTTTATCTCGCCAAGAGAAGAAGGCCAGGGGTTCAGGAAGAACAGATCCACCACAGATGCCATATTCATCATTAGACAACTAGTTGAAAAGGCAATAGAGTTTAATAGGCCAGCATATCTTTGCTTTGTCGATCTCTCCAAAGCCTTTGATCGTGTAAGGTTACAGGATGTTACGGAGTGCCTTCTCAAGCGAGGCGTTCCTCCAAGAATTTTAAAAATTATCCAAGATCTAAACACAGGTAACACGACTTACATCAAATCCAATAGCGAGAGAACAAAACCTATTAGCATCTTCAGTGGAGTAAGACAGGGAGATTCATTGAGTCCTATGCTCTTCAACGTGATAATGGACGATATTATCGAAAATCTACCCGAACACCTTGGCTACAAATTGGGGAAATCACTTTGCCAGTGGTGTGCTATGCTGATGACGCGGTCCTGATGGCGGAGTGCGAAGAGGACCTTCAAATTCTCCTGGACAAATTCTCTGAAAATTCCGATCGGCTTAACATGCAAGTCTCTACCACCAAGACAAAATGCATGACGATTGCAAAAGCTTCCCTTAGGTGTAACTTAGTCATCAACAACAGTCCAATAGAACAAGTCCCAAGCTTTAACTATCTGGGAGTTCAGATTTCTAGCAGACGAAACCTTAAGGAAGAAGTAACTTCGCAAGTCATCAAAGGAGCAAAAATTTCGGGCTGCCTATCCAATCTAGTCTGGAAAAATAAGTTTATGTCTGCCGAAAGTAAAATTAGGATATATAAGACCTGTGTTCGCCCGATAATAACATATGGGGCTGAGTCCAGGGCAGACACAACCGTTACAAAGCAGCTTCTCCGGACAACTGAGATGAGAGTTGTAAGAGCCATCCATTCGAAGACCCTACATGACAAAATCCGGAGCGAACACCTTAGGAAAATAAGCGGTCTTCAGGACATAGTCGATTGGGTTCATGTAAGAAGAAGATGCTGGGCTGCCCATGTAGACAGAATGCAAGACGACCGTCTCCCGAAAATATTGGCAAAAAACCGTCCCGAGGGGGTCAGAAGCCGTGGAAGACCAAAAAAAACGATGGAAAGAGAGTTATGACCCTGATGACTGATTATAATATGTTGGAGAACAGGTGTTCACACCTATATAGAAGAATAAGAAGAAGAAGAAAAAAAAAATATCAAAAATCCATGGCCATAGCGTTTTGGTCTACAAGAAAAGCTCCTTATAGAGTGAACATCGAAAAAATTATATTTTACGAGATATTAATTATTTTGTCAAAATGTCGGTTTTAGTACGTCTACCAAATTTTGGACGCTGCAAGCTCAAAAACTAGTGTGAATATCAAAACGAAATTTCACATGTAGTTTTTTGTATTGAGATTAAGAGTTGATTAGATTTTGGTTGAAATCGGACCTTTCAATTGCGATTAATGAGGGTACTTAAGACTAAATTTAAATTCATATACTAGTAAATTCCATCTAATCTAATGCTTATACAAAGGGTCTTAAAACTGAAGAGGTAGTGTTCTAAAAAGGATAGTAGTCAACTAAATAATCCCTGATTAGACTCTTTGATATCGATTTAAAGTTAATTTTAACGAATTTATTCTTGTTGCATAGATAACTTATATAAAAAATTTTTTGTCCTATGTGATTTATAGTTGATAGTGACCTAAACGAAGCGAGAGTAACATAATAACAGTTGTTAATTATTGTGAAAATATACCTTGGTGAAACAAATCCTTATATTGAACGCCACCTACTAGAATTGTCTCATAAGTTAAATGAAGATATTGGTCCTTCGAGGCTGAAATGGGCCAACAAAGTCAAGAGCCTGGGGATCCACCCCTTTAGGTGTAAGTAATTATAAATGACTTTATATAATTATTAGCCAGAGGCGTGACCAGCGTGTATGATAATTTTATGGATGGACCTATTGGTGAAGTTTATTTAATATATATGTATCCATAATCGTAATGGTTCTACGATTAGAAGTTAGTACCTGGAGGCACCGAGCGATGCTCGGTAACTTCTTCCTTCAGTTAAAACCTTTATTTTAATATTATTTTTAATTTAAAATTCTGATAAAAAGGTCGATTTTTATTTGAGAGCCGTTTTCAAATTAAAAAAAATACAAATATATATAGTATTCGCCCACTGTACCCCCCCCTCACCCCGCTTGACCCCACCCCCGAAACCTCGCCCTACCCCCGGATCCCCCACCACTGCACCCCACCTCCTGCACCTGTTTTGATTCAACCATATGATTCATTTTTATTCATCCAATTGTTAATAAATAAAACCTATCAAAATGTGTTGTTTTTTCAGAAAATTGAGACCTGCTTATGCGAAATATATTTTTAAATAAATTCTTGATTATTTTTTATTCTATTAAATAAATAAAATTCTTTATAAAAACAATTATAAAACGTTTATTAATATTTCTAACGTTTAGGTTGAACAAAATATGTTTTAAACCACAATCACAATACTTCTTCAAGGCCTTTGAGAATAAAGGATTTACCCGACCCATTGTCTGCCTGAGCACAAAAGGAAAAGGGAAACCTTTTTTTTTTAAACCCTAAGAATGGGATTTGTCTACCTGAGAATAATTAATTTGATTACGAAAAAACCCATCAAAAACAATTTTCTCGAAGATGAGACCGTGACAGATCGAATTGTCACCCCAAAAACCCCCTAACTCGTGAATTTCATCAAAATCGGTAGAGTCGTTTTCAAAATAGAACCAAGATACAAACAAATATATATACAAACAAATAATTTCAATATACAATTTTTGCTCGTTTAATAAGAGTAGATATACCTACATATGCACCTGATGAGGATGACATAATACTTTTCGTTTATTCATTATCTCACTTATAAAAAATAACCTGCAAGCATAAATTAATTACTTATTCATTTTCTATTTGAGTGTTTTTTCTAGAGATTATCTGAGAATTTTTTTTTTTGTTACATTATTAAATCTAGTAGCATTTAATTTTTTTTAGAAGCCACGGGATTACACAAAGTAGCACTCATTTTATCAAGTAATATGTCACAATTGAGTTATTTATTTATTTATTTATTTATTTTACAAAATACATGGCATATCAACTACTAAGGTCATTAGTGCCACCGAGTTCCTGACTTCTTTTTTCTTTCTTCAATTCCATCTTCACTCTTCTATACATTAAGAAATGAAGAAAAAACAGAGGACCAAAACAAAAACCAAAGTCAAAGAAAACAACAACAAAAAATCAAAATCAACAATATAGCAAACAGAGAACAACAGAAAAACAAAACCTCCGACAAATCATATACCATATTCAAAACACACAAGAAATATCTACAAAAAATACATATAGGTAATAAGAAAATCAACCAAAACAGAATAATAATAAAAATAAATCGAAAACTATAATATATTAAATTTGTGAGAAAAACCCTGTTTCTTTTAAAAATAGAAATAAATTATTAAATTCTTTCGGATCTACCAAAATATTCTTTAAATTTCCTTGAATTTTAAATCTATCTCTCAGGGTATTGTATAAAGGACACTCTATCAAAAGATGGTGTACATTCATTCTCTTATTACAAGAAACGCAGTGAGGCGGGGATTGTTTGTTGAAAAGATATTGATGAGAGAAGATACAATGACCTATCTTTAGTCTATTTAATATAATTTGTTGTTTTCTTGGTAAAGCCATCAGATTATATTTAGTTATTGTAGGTAACGTTTTCTTTAGATGATTATTTTCAATTTTGAGCCAGTCCTCTTTCCACTTATTAAAAATACATCCGTTTATATAATTTTTTAGGTCGAAATAATTCATAACTATGAAGTCTAAATTTCGTTTTAAAGCACCCATTTTTGCAAGGCTATCTACTATTTCGTTCCCCAAAATATTTTTATGAGAAGGAATCCAGAAGAAAATGATCTCCATATTTAAATCTTGTAATTTCTTTACTAGAATTAAAATTTTTTGAACAAGTGGATGTTGGGTAAAAATATTTTCCAAAGATTTAAGTACACACATGGAATCAGAACAAATTAAAAATTTACTGCCATTTAAAAAATTTAATTTTTGTCAAAATTTGTATGAGTGCCATTAGCTCTGCTGTAAAAATGCTGCTTGCAAATGATAATTTGAAATATCTTTCAAGAAGTCCAATCTTGAATGCACATCCAACTCCGGAATCAGATTTAGAACCGTCAGTAAAGGAAATTTGAAAGTTAGAATATTTAGATACAATATCTAAAAAAAGATGTTGGTAAACAATTGGATTTGTATCACACTTTTTAAATGTTAACATATCCCAAATGATAAATGGTTTCGGAAGACTCCAAGGTGCCTCGGGGCATGGAATTAAAGTGATCAAATTCTCGAAGTAATTTTGATATAAGTCGAAATACGTTTTCATTCTGAGTGAAAGAGTGGTCTTGAGCTTCTAGAGCGGCAAGGAACAATTAAGTTCATCATAGTCTTTTAAATCAAAAGACTTGATAAATTCAACTAAAAATTTCCCTGTGTATACTTTTAAATCGAATGGGTTTAATAAATACTGATAAAGGTAATTTTTCAATTCACATTTCCGTCTCTCTTAAGTGGACCTAAACACTTAGTCGAATCAATTGAATCAAATCGCATGGTCACATTAATATTCATGGTTTAACAGATATTACAAGTCCAATTTTACCAAAACATTTTTTTGTACTTAAATTAGTGTTCAATTGAACACAAATCAAGTATTCTTTGTTAATAATTCTCACTCTCAATCTTAGAGCAGGAAAACAATACCTACTCTAATAACTTTCAATTTCGTATCTCAATGAAAGTTGTTTACTTAGGAAAAATTCTGATGTCAATCTCTTCCATGTTTTTATTTTGTATATATTTATATATATCAAGTAATTATTTATTTGCGTATCAAATGTGGAAAATACCTCAGTCCTAATATCGTCACCCCATTGCAAGAACTAGGTAACTCGATTTTTCAAGTTCTTGAAAAATGGGCTGAAAATGTTTTACCTATTCCATACCAGGCATGTTTAAAGTGCTTATCTGAATAAACTGCTTAATATGACTACAGATTATTATTATTACAGTTATGAATAACAATTCAAATGTATTTTTAGCTATGAAATAGCCAGGTATCTCAAAAAAGAATTTTTGGAGTTACCTAGTTCTTGCAATGGGGTGACGATATTTTGTTGCTGAAGCAAAGAAACTTCTGATGGACAGACTCTTTTATATACAAACATAGTAAATTTTGGGAAAATGAACAAAATCTTAGATTCTGCTCCGTTTACTGAAAAAAATAAATTAAATATGATAATAAGATAATAATACGGTTATCAAAAAACTTGTCTGTCCTTGAAAATTTATATATACATGATTTATTTCTATTATTTAACAAATCGACCTGAAATTGTAATCACGCTATAAAAAATTGGCATTTTTGCTTAGTAAGTTTTTAAAAATATCTCCAAATGAGTTTAAAATAAAATATTAAAAAAAATAAAACGTCCTATTTTTATAGGCTGTTTATATTCTGAGCATATAAAAATTATATATATATACTATGTATATATATAATCAATTATATACCGGGTGAGTTTTTTATCTTGAGACAGTCTTATAACTCAAAAACAGTGCATTATATGAAAAAAAGTTTCAAATAAAAGTTTATTTATATCGAGGGGGAAACTAAACTACGCTATTGTTTGTCGACCTAGAACAAGCTTTCATGGGTATTTCGAGGTCAACTTCTGTTTTTTAAATGGAAACCTATATGTTTCTGTACATATTCTGAATCTACAAAAAAACTGAACAACTTTTATAAGAACTATTTTTTTATACGACATCAAATAATAAAAAATATTAAATCAATTAGATCTCAAAAAAAATCTTAATAATTATTTTTAACAATCATTCAACTTAATTATCAAATAATAATGATCAAATATTTAATTATTAAATAAATAATTTAATAATTTTTAGACACTGTTCTGAGACATTCTAGAGAGTATTGCAAGTCTTCTGGATGGATTCCAGTTCCAATTTCGTTATTTTGGTCTGTTTCAGTTTCTTCATAGCCTTTACATTTCTTGATTTTTTTAAACAGATTTACAACAAGATGAAATGGAGCTTTTGAGGAGTGTATTCCTATCAGGAAAACGCTCAGGCATCCATTTCATTGGCAGCCCCATAACACTTCTTTCACATTCACCACAAATTAAGACCATTTCAATTCTGTCTTCAACAAAAAATGCTCCATTTATATTATAGTAATACAATATAGCTATCTACTTATTTTTAAACTCAAGAATTTCGTTTAGTTCTATTAAGTAGAAAATAATCTCTTAAATCTGAGTATAACGAAGTTTTAATATCATTATAAATACTTATTTTCATTGTTGTGACTTTTCGATTTAATAATTATTTATTTAATAATTAATTATTTAATCATTATTATTTGATAATTAAGTTGAATGATTGTTAAAAATAATTATTAAGATTTTTTTTGAGATCTAATTGATTTAATATTTTTTTTATTTGATGTCGTATAAAAAATAGTTCTAATAAAAGTTGTTCAGTTTTTTTTGTAGATTCAGAATATGTACAGAAACATATAGGTTTCCATTTAAAAAACAGAACTTGACCTCGAAATACCCTTGAAAGCTTGTTCTAGGTCGACAAACAATAGCGTAGTTTAGTTTCCCCCTCGATATAAATAAACTTTTATTTGAAACTTTTTTTCATATAATGCACTGTTTTTGAGTTATAAGACTGTCTCAAGATAAAAAACTCACCCGGTATATATATACTAATACACTCGTGGACAAAATTAGCGGAACGTCGAATAAAAGCCAGAAAAATATGCTTATTTTATATAAATATATATATATATTTTTTAGTCACTTATTTTTTTAAGTGATTTTGATAATTTTGAACTAATTTTGACATTAATTAACAAATTGCAAAATTTTAAAATAATCTAAAATTAAAAAAATATGTCTTATCTGAAATTAAGTGATTTAATGTTTGACTGTATTTTTTTTTCTTTATAAAAACTTTAAATTGTTTTAATAATTTGTATTCCCTCCCCTAGGTCTGATAACACATTTAACTCTCCTAGGCATGCTCTTAATTGTGTTATCAATGAATTTTTGAGGTATTCGATACGCTTCCTCCAAGAAGTGCATTTTTCAGTTTCTCTAGGTTAACAGGAGCTAGAGATCTCTACTTAAATGATCTTCCCAACATGTCCCGTCTCGCATTTTTAGTTATAGAGTATAGTCGAACCCCCTTATAACCAGCGCGTAGGGAGCGCGATGTTTGTTCGTTATAAACGAGTGATCTTAAAAAAATGGGTTTGTTTTAATTTACCATTGTACCAACCAAGTATTTTCGAGTTCCTCGTTAGAAATCTGAGGCTCAGGTATAAACAAGGGCTCGACTATAAGCGGGTTAGGCTTGAGTCCTTATTTCATATATCTTATTATTTTCGCAATCTTTAGACATCGGTTTCTTTACCTGTTCCTTTTGAGTGATCACAGGAGGGATCGGTCTGGGATGCTTTGCGCCACCCCAGGGGATCGGTCTTAAGAATACTAATATGAGACCGATGTCTTATGGATTGTATGAACAAAGAAATGGGACTCATAACAAAATGGAAGAATGGGTTAATATATACCGTACATACATATATATATATGTATAGTGAATTTAATTTTTCTGATATCATATCAGTGGATTCCATTCATTACCTCTTCCGTCCTCCCCAAGTCAAATGTTATCAAATTTCAAATGTCAAAATAAATAAATAATGAATATTTCTTTGGATGACAACTGCAACGTGAAATATTCCGAAATCACTAAAGTTTATCTACTTAACTTTATACTATGCTCTTCTAACTTCTTTCACTCATAAGTTATTAAAAAATAGAAGAATAAAAAAGAACGAAAAAGAGAAGGAATGGCGGATGTGACCAGTAAATTAGATTAGATACTATATGATTTGTCACAATCTAAGTTTATTTCAATTGAATCACTTTTTTCAAAGACCACTATCTTTATTATATATAATTTAAAATAAAGAGATCAAGCAATAATTTATATGATTAATGTTAAAAAAATGTTTAAAAATTAAAACATTAGTTGATAAACGCTACTATACGCATTCACTTACTTCTATTTTATTATTAAAAAAATAACGCCTAAAACATACATTTTACGCTGAGATAGGACTTTATCTAAAATAAATCGTAAAGAGATGTTGTAATAAAGACCGTGACTTCAACTTCGTTGATGTTTTATTAGATATTATTATTGCCACTACCTAAAATCATCATCATGCCTTATAATTTTAATGCCAACGATGGAATTGACTCAGCCACTTTCTGGATTGAAAATAAATGCTTTGGCCAATTACATGGACCCCTCACAATTTGCCAATTTAGAGATCCGAAATCCTAGAGCGTGAACTTTTAAAATTATAAATGTGTCGAAAATTTTTTGGACTGACACACTATTAAGATGAAATTAAAAATATATCAAGACCCAGAGGGTCAAAAAGTTGAAATTTTTCACGTACACTTTTAATGAAATGTCTGAAGAATAATCGATTTGCCCAGAAATCATATTGCGATTTAAAATAGGGGATAAAAACAAAAAAATCCAGATGTGTCAGGAAATAAAGTGAGTTTAAATTCAAATTGAATTGAACTTTCAACTATTTAATCGATATACACATAAAAATAATCGTCATCATGAGCTTCCTAAATTAACTTCGACATCGATCCAATAAATTTTCCCATCTTTCCTCTTTCTTTCTAGAATACTATTTCAGCTTTACTTATTAAATTACATCTTCTGTTTCATCCTTATCGTTTTTTAAAAAATTATTTATTAAATCATCATATCCTTTTCTCGTTTTAATTCAAATAATACCTAATTATTCTTCTTGCTTTAATTCTTCCTTCATTCTCTTAGTCCCAGTGGCGTAGCCAGGGAGGGGTGGGGGTCGAAGGGGGCCTTGGCCCCTCTGCCCCGTATCCTTTAGCGCCCCCTGCTCACACTATTTACATCTAACCAAAATCAAAAGGGGAAAAAACAAGAAACTTGGGAAAATGAGTACCTTTATGGGTTTGTTATTTATATGTTTGGTGGACCGCTCTTTAAGTCGGTAAATGGTTTAATCAAAGATATAGTAAAAAAAAAGAAAAAAAAAACATCCTTCTAGAAAGTACAAAATAATGTAATACTTGATCAAAAAGTGTGGGGCACAGAAACTTTTAATTAATTTCTGTAATTTGTATTGATGTTTGGTTGACCTGAGACACCGGGACTGGTGCCTCTAAGCAGGTCGAGGGTAATAAATATTTATTTATTTATTTATTATTTCATATGGGAAATTGACTTCTATTTGTTGTGCAATTGAAATAAAATATATAATTAATTCTCACAATTAGTGTTCGGAAAAGTGTGAGTTGAAGTACAATTTTTTACTTTATTATATAATATTTAATGTTTGCTATTCCTAAGAATTTTAAAATTCCTATTATCCTAGTGACTTAGAGGAAATTAAATATTTTCATAAAAAAAAAAATATCATCCTACTTAATACATGAAATAATTGAACTCTTGATCTAAAGCTAATAACATTACGATACCCTTCGTGTGGAGTATGTACTAAGCCATTCTAATATCCAGGAAATTCAACAAGTTGATAGATTGGCCAATCAGCCTCTGAAACAAGATATATTCGATATTCTAGACATAGACATATAATATAGATAATGTAAATATAGTTCGGAATGAATTTTGGAATAAGAGCTTTAAAATCAAAGACTATCTCTTATTTTCTACTTTATTCAAAATTCAGAATTAGCACTGGCTTGAGAAAATAATACATTAATAAAATTGTTGCGAACATTTTCTACCAATATAACTCGCTTAAGAATAGACTATTCCCTCAGTCCAGCTTCTATTTAAACAAAATTGATGTGAGGACCCATTCTGCAACTGTGATTGATACTTTTTCAAAAAATATCATACCATGTATATTTGGGAAGTAATAGTAATCTCAACCAAAACATTCTGTGAAAAAACAGGCCAAGTTCGAAAAAGTAGTGAAATCTAGTGTGTAGCCAAGTTAAATTCGCCAAGAATAATTAAGTTGAGAGATCTACTATTTTCTCAACTTAATTATTCTTGGCGAATTTAACTTGGCTGCACACTAGATTTCACTACTTTTTCGAACTTGGCCTGTTTTTTCACAGAATGTTTTGGTTGAGATTTCTCTTCTTTTTGTAAGCTATGAGGAAGCCCGTTGGTCCAAAGGGCTAGAATTTTTATTTTTGACCCCCCCCCCCTCCATTTTGGGTGGTTAGTTTTTGCATTTCTAGCCTTCTGGGGGCCCACAGAATATGTATACAAAATTTGGTTGAGTTTGGTCCAACGGGCTAGAATTTTCATTTTTGACCCCCCCCCCCCCCATTTTGGGTGGTTAGTTTTTGCATTTCTAGCCTTCAGGGGCCCACAGAATATGTATACAAAATTTGGTTGAGTTTGGTCCAACGGGCTAGAATTTTCATTTTTGACCCTCCCCCCATTTTGAAGGGGTTGAAAGATAGAAAGTTTGGATTTTTGGAATTTTTCCTTTGTTTGTGTCCCAAACTCTACTAGCAGGCGAAATTTCATGATGCTGGAATGATTGGAAGTACCCTATAGGTTTTGATGACCTGTCAGTGAGTGAGTGCCAAAATTAGCTATTTTCTCAGGTCCATATCTCAGAATCTATTTAAGCTATATTATTGAAATTTGGTACTCTCCTCAAGATGGATTACATAATTACATGTGTATAATTTCAGCTCTGTATCTCAAATGGGTTCCGAGCTGCAGGGGGGTCGAAATTGGCTCGAAATGGTTCGTGTAAATAGCGTACAGCGTGTACGGCCAAGCTAATGCTCGAACTTGGCCTGCGCACGCTGTGCGCTTTGATATGAAAATAATCAACCATTTCTATTGAAGATCAGTAAAGAGATGTATATTTCTCACAAATATGAACATTTTACTTTCTTTCCGAAAAATTAACAAACCAAATTTTTAAAGCATATTTTAGCGGATCGGACCTCAAACTAAATATGACTTGAACTATAGAGCAAATAATAAGATCAAGTAAATAAAATGATCACTAAATACATATTTTGATTATTTATGTCCATCGATTAAACTTACTTACATACTTCTTTGCATATTTGTCATTTTATAAATATTCATTCTTAGCAAATACATATAGGCCAGTCGTCGAACAGATTGAAAAAAATTAAATAGTTAATTTGTTTGGAGCCCCTGAGGAAGTCAACAAAGTTGACGAAACGTTGCCAAAAAATAAAAATTATTTGCATAAGCTATTGTTCTTATTTCCCTACAACAACTTATTAACTAAATACATATTGATTTTTAATTGTTGATAAATTAAATTAAAAATTTACTTTTATGCTCTCTAAATCGACTCTATTCCCGTGGAAAGTAAACTGCAACAAATCGTTGCTAGACTTTATTCATAGTCATCTATGTACAAAATATAAAATTAAGGTTTTGTGTCTACATTGCTCCAAATTGTCCCATATTTTTGGATGCACACGTTTCAAGCAAAGTTATGAAAGAAAACACCTTCAACAAAATTTCTATCTGTCTGTATGTTTGTTTGCTGTCTATCCGCTCAAATTTTATCCGCAATTGGCATAAAAACGCCTGAGGGATTATTATGAAATTTCGTATTTGGATCAGAGGTTTTCTAACTAAATATGATTGCTATAGACATTTTGATATTTTGACCCTTGGAAGAGGGGGTTTGGGTGTCGGAACTTTATTGGAAATTAGCCTATAGCCTATACTATTAACTCTAATGCAAATTGAAGGAGACAATAAAAGAGTGTGTCTTCTGCTGGAATTATAAATTTTATTTATTTATAACGAGACTATAGTTTCGAGGGCTTTGCCCTCTTCATCAGTCTATTACAATGGATTCACAGGAATTAATTTATGAATCAATGAATTTATGAATTCATTCATAAATTAATTCCTGTGAATCCATTGTAATAGACTGATGAAGAGGGCAAAGCCCTCGAAACTATAGTCTCGTTATAAATAAATAAAATTTATAATTCCAGCAGAAGACACCTCTTTTATTGTCTCCTTCAATATATAAAAATTCTGCTACTCTCGGCACAAAAACTTTCAATTTAATTACACATAGTTATTTAATTACATTTGTGGGGGGAAGATTATTTTTTTGAGTAAATAACAAATGCGGGTTTTCTAGTAGGTATTAGGTTAGTACTATTCAAAAGAAATTGTAAAATGTGTGGAAAAACGTCTAAATATATATTTTTATACTACTGTGCATTTACATTGCTATAGTTATATTATCGCAATGTTCGTACTGTGTTGTTTCAAACGCCCGCCACACGATTGGAATAATAAAACGGGAATACACTGAATCCATTGTGTGTTTACTTGTTTTAAATCTCATAAATTAATTAAAATAATAAATGAATACAAAGGACTAAATTCCGCTTAAAATTAGTTTAACGCCAATACAATATTTATTTTTCATATTATTGAAGAGCTATAGAAAAAGTGGAGGATAATTTTTTATTTATTTAATATTTAAAAATGGATATTACAGATTTTTAGTCCACGAGCCGTCACTGATCAATAAAGGATTTTAAATAGATTTTAAGCAAATTAAAAATATATGCGAAATTTTCTATTAGCTACGTGAGTAATTCATAAAGAGAAATCAATGAGGTTGTCTCCTCTTACTTGTTGCATATATATATATATGTATATAATATATATATTTTATTTATTTATATATTAGCATTGCGAACTTCGTCGTTTCTCCTCGTTAGGCATCTAATTCATTCATTTGAAAATAACATGGTAATATGTGAATGAGTAACTAACTCAATGAAGCTGATCATAAGCCTGGATCTTATCTAAAATATTCATTATATTCGCGAATTGAGCAAATGGACATAAGCTAATTAATAATTGATCGAGGTGAAGTTAGTCTGTCTCTTGATTTATAAATCATCAACAGAAGTTTGACGAGATTTAATAAAAGTTTGCTCACTACTAAACACACCGCTAAATAAATAAATTGGCAAAGCGAAGTTCAACAGTGAATCTGTGATTATATTACTTGGTCATCTATTCAATCAATTGCAACCCCTCTCGATTTTATTGATTGCTCACATTGGTAAATAATATTACTTTTAATGAAATTCATTTAAAAGTAGAAATGCGGTTGCTCTTTATAACAACAACAAAAATAATTAAGCGAAGTCCATACCACGGCAAGATAATAATTTTTTACTCTCGTTAATTTTAGGGACTAGAAGTCATGAGGATAAACGTATTGAAGAATGAAGTGTATTGGCACTAACTTATCCAATTAGTTTGCGAATGGATGTTTAGAAGTAGGGTTTTCTCTCCCGGGATTTCTCGTTCCCGATTTCCCGGGAAATCCGCAAAAATATCTATTCCCGATTTCCCGAGAAAAAAAGTCAATTCCCGGGATTATTTTTAACATTTATCATCATATAAATGAAAAATAAATATTCCAAAACTACTTGTTTTAGCGTATTGATTTCCGATACGGAAAACTATATAGAAGCAGAAATGCCAGCGAATGTTTTGAAACGAAAGCTTGAAAGTGCTATAAATATGAGCACCAAAAAACAAAATACAGGAGATACAGAATATAAGACTATATTAAAAGAATTTAATTTATTTGAAGCCAGTGGAAAATTAACAAAAAATTTGAAAATGCTCTTAAATGGTCTCCTTTGCATTAAACCAACCTCAGTGGAAAGTGAAAGAGTATTTTCGACTGCTAGCCTTTTTGTCACCAAAATTAGGACACGACTCAACGACAATTCGGTTAATGCGCTAGTTTGTCTCAGAACTCATTTTAAAAACTCTTCTGATAAATAACTTTTTTTTGTTCTATTAGTAATTAAGTTTTTTGTTTTAATGAAAAAATAAATGAATATTTTAATTGTTTTTTTAAATTAATAAATTTATTTTAATTAGTAAATATTAAAACCCGGTTTTCCCGGGAATCCCGGGAATATCTTCGAAATATTCTCGTTTTCTCCGGGAATTATTATTTGCCGGGAAATGAGAAACCCTAGTTGAGAGTTGGCGAATCGCCTGCTACTCTATTGGAGGACGTGTGCTAATATCAATAAAATAGGAAAAAGCGCGGAAACCGAGATTCTTCCAAGAGAGAAGGTAAGGGCCGAGTTTTAATCTGGTATCTGATAACCGTTTCTAAATTGCATCCAGGGCGTGTGTAGGGTGTATTTTACTACGAAATAGTAACACTTACTCTTAACTATTTATAATATTAGTTGGTTTGACTTCCGGTAATTGTGTCGTCGTTGTGGTACTAAATTGGCATTAGGCGAATTGACAATTTGGCAGTTCTCTCAAATGCCAGAAGGGCCGATGTCGAATTGAGTCGTTTCTGGCCTGATTGAGCAACGGTCTAAGTCATTTATGTGCATAAGTACAAAAGCGCAAAGCATTTGTTAAAAAGTGACGTCATTCTATCGGTATTTAATCTTAATCCGAAAAATGGCATTCTTGAATACTCTACTAGCTCTCGATCTTAAAATGTTATTTTCAACTTATCTTATAAAGGATTTTTCCTAAAAAACACTATTATAAAATTTGATATTAAAATTTACACTTAAATATTAAGAAGCGCGATAGTGAGAATCCCAACCAAACAAAAACAATTTAGCTTTATTAATACAAGTAATATAATAATAGTTCAAATTTGTTGAAAAGTGAAAATAACTCAAAAACTACATATATTAGCAATTGTTTATATTTTATGGGCGTCTTTATTTTTAATAATAACCTTATACGACCCTGTATAATATTATAGTAAATAAATTTTATTCACTTCCACCTGTGTAATCGTAATTTTATTGTAAATCAATTTTTGGACCACTGAATAATCATAATTTTATAGTAAATAAATTTTGAACGCCCTGTATAATGTTACTTTTTATATGTAATTAATTACGGGAGGTAATTAGAGCAAGAGAAAGTATGTTTTAGGAAACTATAATAAAAAGTGTCTATATGAATATTGGTTTACCTTTTTAGTTGACGAGAAGACGTTGCCTCTCTGCCTGCCTGACATTAACTGACCTGAGAATGAAAGAAAGAGCCCAAGCCAGAGCTACTCGATAACATTTACACAGTAAGGAATTTCCTTGAATTTCAATAAAGAAGGTTTTTCTACGGATTTGCAAATAAACTTTTTGTATTCAATTTATAATTAACAAAATGACAGAGAGGTGGACCAGTAGGGACATAACAAGAACTTCTTTGGTACGTATGTTGCCCGGAAAATAATTTTTCAAAAAAAGCAATAAAGAAATTCGAATACTTATGATAAGCTCAAGAAAGGAAATTGGTAGAAAGTTCATTCTAGTGTCAAAATTCTTCTATGTCCCAATCGAAGAGCTAATAAGATTTCGGGCTTGCTAACTCCTTATTTCTTTGGCTCGGGTAAGGCAGAAAATCTTTTCTTTTTTACTATATCCAATACGAAGCAGATAAAGTAATGTAATTGGTCTCAGGCCAAAGCGTGACTTCAAAGGGGTCCTTAGGTAAAGACTACCGGAGACTCATTATCTTATCAAAGTCAGAAATTGTAGTATTCGTATAAGAAAACATAAATAAATAACTTGTACTTAATTAAAATTTTTCAAAATGTAGTGTGAATTTGAAGTGGATTTGACTTTCTCGTGCGCCTGTATTTAGGCATCCAATTGCGCACAGAAGAATGAAAGCTGCGTAAGAGCTAGGCGAGTCCAGTCGCCGAAGGAATGCTCAAGAGCAGATGGCGTGGAAGCCATCCAGTATGGATGAAAGGATAATTTTTTACATAAGCTTTTTAAATAGGTAGAAAAAATAGAAAAGGTAAAGTTTACCATAGAAACATTTGAGTTTTTCAGATTACCTCACTTCCATTTATTAATGTTTTGCTTTATACTTTATCCAATCACATAAAGATAAACTGAAATAAGAAAAAGTTAGGTAAGGAAGTTACACTTCAAACGAGTAGACTAATTACAGACACTCACACATTGATTTCATTTATCGAAAGAAAATTTTTAGCGGAAAACAGCTCGATTGTACATTTTTAATGAGATAAACTCACCTCTCATTAAAAATGTGAAAAGTTGTTGGTTTGAGCCAGAAACTTCTCTTTCGATAAACACTCAACCAGCAAAGCACCTAAATATTTTTACTCGGTGAGACAGGCAAAGTCTAGACTTGAGATTTTATCGAAAGATATCTTATATCTATATATTATACTAGCTTTATACCTATATATTATACTAGCTAGTATTGAAGATCATTTCATTTTTTTGCTCATTGTTTTGAAAAATGTCTGGAACGTGGAGAAAAATCATTTTCAACCATGATTTTTTCTGTTCGTGTCTGGCTGTGTGTCTGGATTCAGATACCCACGATAACTTAAGAACGAAAAGTCGTAGAAAGTTCGTTCTTGTGCTAAAATGTTTGTATTTCCAATGCGGAGAACTGATTAGATTTTGGGCTTTCTAGCTCCAGATCTTCCGGTTAAAAAATGCAAAATTATTCAAAAAATATAATTTTTTGAGATTTTAATCCGTTTCTATAGTAAAAAATAATAAACAATCGAACAGGTGTGTTTTGCATTATTCACCAAAACTGCAAACAGCGTACCGAGTCTTGAAAAAGTTTCACTTTTTCCTCCAATTTTTATTTTCAAAACTAAATTAGTTACAAAGGGTGGGTAAGAACACTTTTTAATACAAATTTAATACCTGGAAAATAAGCCAATGAGTGAATGATTCCTTTCCTAAGTCTATTTATTAGATATTTCTTTAGACTTTTATCGGGAAATAATGACAATTAAATTTTAGAAGATAATTAGGTAAAAGAGAAAATTGTGCTGCTGAGAGACTAGTATATTATTTTTTTTTCTGAAAATAAGCAGTAAACTTATTCATTGTCAATTATTGAACTTTTCCCTCAATGGTTCATCCTTTGTCGATTTGCATCCTATTATCTTAAAATGCTTTCTTTTCATATTTTAATTTGTTTTTTTAAACGGACATAGAGAATCTTTCAATAAAGATTGATGGTTGTTTAGTTTAGAACAAGAAAAAAAAAACACTCAACCTTGTAAATGAAAAATGTACTTTGCACGCTCAGCTTCCTCATCCCACAACTGTAAACTTTTCCAAGTTTTTCTTTATTCAATGATAAATGTATCCAAGAATTAATATGACCGCTACGATTAGGACTGGTGTATTTCCATTTGCGTCATGTAGCCATGTCACAAGTAAAAATATCAAGTTCTCATTGACTAGACCAGAGTTTTTCCTCAGAATGAAATGGCGGAGTGGAGGGCGATGACGTGGCGTTTAAGCAGGAGAACATTTATTATATCTATTACATTTATCTTAGTCCGTTGTATGTGACAGTTTGGGAAATAACGGAGGCTTTATCGTAGCTAAGGCCATCTGTTCGACCCATTTACCTCTTCTCGTATCACTTTATTTAACAAGGGAAAAACTCGCCGCGTGAGCGCGTAACCTATTTCTTGTTGCTTTCTCGGGAGAGAAACGGAACATTTTTCCTTTCACTGATGATAAATTTATTAATTTCTTGATTATTTACAAGTTATTGAAATATAAAATTAGAGGAAAAAAGTGATTTTTTTTTTAACGTACGCTGTTTGCAGTTTAATTGAATTAATGATTATGAATACATCGGCTTAAAATATCAATAAAATGATTCAAAAAATAACATTTTCTGTATCCTTGAACCGGAAGTACTAAAGCTAGAAAGTCCAAAATCTAATCGGTTCTCCGCATTGGAAATACAAACGTTTTAGCAAAGGAACGAACTTTCTACGACTTTTCGTTATTCAAAGTATCGTGGACTTCTGAATACATATATATATATATATATATTATCCAGAAAAAATGTCATGGTTATAGATGATTTTTCTCTACTTTCCAGATTTTTTGCAACACTATAAGGGAAAATAAACTGCAACGGATCTGTGAACCTACAATTATTCCATTAATATTTCATATTCATTTATTGTATAATGGAACTATTAATAAAACATATGAATAAACGAAAAAGAGGAAGCAAAGTCAGGTGTAGTGTGATCAAGTCACGTCCGACTTTTTTTACTGATTGCTAAAGCTAAAAAATTTCGTTCATTGGAACATATAAATATATAATTTCAATAAGTTCAAAATTATAGAAAAATAAAAAACGAAACTAGTAAGTGACCCGGATTGGAATTTTTTGGAATTTGGGTTCAATTCTCAAAGGAGTGAATACAACCATTCTGACATAATAGAAGCAATCCAAAAACACCTCGGATTTAGAAGAAGACCACATTCTTTTGATTTTCTATAGCATCCCTTTAAATCAATTAATATTGAAGTACCTGGCGGACCGAGCGTTGCTCGGTAATTTTTTGCTTTAGTTAAAAGCGATATATTAATATTATTTTTAATTTTAAATTCAGGTAAAAAGGTCGATTTTTATTTGCAGCCAGAATTAAATAAAATTTAATTTTATTTTTTGCCAAACGTTTTGACCCGCTCCGGCCATCATCAAGCTGCATCGCTGTGCACAAAGTTTTGAACTTAATTGCAATTAAAAATAATATTAATATACACGGAGGTTCCTTCGTTGACCCTTTTAAACCCTGAAGAAGGAGGGACGATCCTCCGAATCGTCGGGTTTTTTAAGAGGATGAAAATGACGTTCTAATAAATTATT
This sequence comes from Euborellia annulipes, assembly GCA_023213315.1. Taxonomy (NCBI): domain Eukaryota; kingdom Metazoa; phylum Arthropoda; class Insecta; order Dermaptera; family Anisolabididae; genus Euborellia; species Euborellia annulipes. The sequence goes on along the minus strand of JAKCPI010014494.1, from coordinate 29,502 downwards.
TTATTCGGAATTTGTGGTTTTCATTATCCTTGGGCTGCCTTTGCATCAATTCAGCATTGAGTTCTACCACTCCGTCTTCAATAGAAAATACCTCTAATTAATTAAATTTCCTAATTTTAATATATAATAATATTTGTAATGAACTATTAGTGGGTTTTAAAAATTAAAAATCAAAGAGTCAGGGCCCAGGCTGGCAATTGCAATACTTCCCCATTATATTCTGCATAGAATATAAGTAAAAACGGAGAGTGGTGTGCCGAGTTGGCTAAGGCACTACTGGTCCGCTTCAGCATCGTTGATGTCAATATAAAAATTAGGTTAGTTTTTATCAAAAGTAATATTCTTATATATTATTTCAAGATACAGTCGACTCTCGATAATTCGAAATCCAAGGGACTACAAGAAAAATTCGAATTATCGAGACTTTGAATTATCAAGAGGAAAGAAAAAAATTCGAATTATTAAGAGTTTTTATTATATTTTTGAAAATATGTATGAGCTTACATAGATTTTATATATAGCCTCAAGTAAAAAAGTAAAAATAATGAAAACGACAAAAAAGAACAAAAAAATTACATATGTATTAACATTGCAATAGATAATAACATACCTAATTAAAAAAATTAAGAATAGTTTTTTGCTAGGAAAAATTCGAATTATAAAGAGGGGAAGTGGCCTAGTTCGAATTATAGAACGTTCTCTCCCCCTCTTGTTACGAAAAGGATTTCGAGTTATCGAGCGTATCAAAATACACAGCATTTTTTCGATTTACCGAAGTTATAGCTGAAGAGTTCGAATTGTCGAGAGTCGACTCGTAATTCCGATCGGCAAATCGGTTCTCGATGGTTCAAAAATGCTCTTTGTAAAGAACTAAGCCGATAAATGACCAGTATCCAATTTTTACGCTTAAAACGGGGTTTTGAAAACAAAAAATAATAATGAGTTAGGTTATCATTTAGACTTCCCATTTTGTTTACGAGTTTTTTAAAGAACTACTAAAATATAAATGAAAAAATTACAAAAGATTTAAAGAAAGAGTTAATCATGTCGAGATGGACATTATATGCATTTAAAATTCAATGAAAAAATTTCTATGAATAATAGAACAAAAGAACCTTAACATGTGCTTATGAGTAGAAATTTCGTAAGACCCGGAAGTTAAAAGCTTGTTGACGATTTAAAGGTACTTTAAGCTCAAGTTAGTTATTAATTATTATTAGTCCCTTTTAAGAAAGCATATATATATTATATTTCGTCTCCAAATCGATGGCAAATCGTAAAATAATGCTTTGATTGAGTATTGTCCATAACTTAATTTTTAAATTGATAGCGGCTTTTTTAGAAATGGTTATTTTTGAGTAAAAATATTTAATGAACTTTATTATTATTTTTATTATTTGATTTATGTAGCTTTCAGCTGCCGGGGCTATATGAACATTCATTTTACTCGGTACGTGGGCTTAGTCTGCTGGGCACAGCTAAATATTGACTTCAGGTGGGAAAATTTTTTTCATTTTATTTATTTTTTGTTCATTCTTTTGAAAAAAATGCCTCGAACGTGTAGAAAAATCATTTTCAACTATGAATTTATTTCTGTCTGTGTGTCTGGATTCAGATACCAATGATAAAAACTTGAGAAAGAAAAGTCGTATAAAATTAATTATTATGCCAAAATATTTTTACTTCAAATGCCAAAAACTGATTAGATTTTAGGTTTCTAGATTCTGGTTCAAAATTTCTGAGAAAAACATCATTTTTGAATTAAGAGAGATGAATAATATAGGCATAAATGAACAATACATATTTAAGTTAATTATTAATTGCTTCTAAGAAGGTATCGAGGGGTGAACCGCGATTGGAATTAGGTGTACACGTCCTCGAAATTATTGAGAATTTTTTTGGCATTCATTGGATAATACCCCTTCATTTATTGACTTCTACTTGGAAATGAAAGTGGAAGTGGAAGTAGGTGTACACGATATAGGGTCGCGGTTCACCCCTCGGAAGGTATTAAATATAAGTTTTCTTACTTTTTTGTAATTGAATAAATTTCCGGGTGAGTGATTCTTTCATTAGAATCTGATCGAGAGAAATGACTAAAAAGGGCGCGGATAGAATGATCTCTCTTCCTTTAGAGCCTAGGCATTGCAAGGGTGCCAAATACAAGTCCAGACCTGTTTCAGACTATTAGAGATTAATTTCTTAATTTCTATTATTCTAGGAACGGCCTTTTGACTCTAGGTAAGAAAATATTAAATCGAAATGAATATCAGATTTAGATATTTATCATTTAAAATTATTAATTCACCGAAACTGCAAACAGCGTACCGAGTCTTGAAAAAGTTTCACTTTTTTCTCCAATTTCTAATCCTGACCGTTCTAATTGGAAATAAACTGCAACTTCGGATCTTTGTTAAACTTTATCCAAAGTCTACATTTGAAATACTAATATGTTTATGCATTTATTATTTATCGGATATCACTCTTTCGCAATATACAGTCTATGTTGTTTTAAATTCAAAAATAGTAATCGATTCTCATCTAATACTCGAGGAATAACAATTCTACTTTGGATTTTTACGTTTCGGTTATTAATAGTAATCATTGCTGAAGACATGGAGGAGTCGACTTAAATCAAAAAATAACGATCGATTCTTATCTAATACTTGTAGGAATAACCTTTATTAACATGCTATATATCCATTTTTGATATTTTGACTAGTAATGGGAATCTCTACTGAAAAGCATAGAAGAATCGACTTCGCATTGGATAAAGTAAAAACCTTCCAAATTATCCCAATTATTTTTATTGGTTCATATTTTTCAATGCCAATTATCTTTCCTTTCTAATGAGCTGATCCAAGTGTGTACCTGTTTTGTTATTCGCTCTTGTTGTGTTTTGCAAACTTTTTTTTCATTCAACTAGCGAGGATCAAAGCAAAATTCTCTTAATATTTTTCTTTATTTTTTTCCTTTCTCGTCTTTTTGTTCAGAAGAAAATGTTGGTTGTTTTTTTCATTTATACATAAGAAAAGATGATGAAAAAAGTTCTACGTAGGAACGGGCTGAAATAAATTAATCTCCTAACTGGTCCTCTCATCAAAGACGTGAAATTTTTCTGAGAAGTCAAGTTAACTTATATTTACAATTCAAAAAAAAAAAGATATAAACGTGCTGACTTAGCAGAATAAAGAAATCATTTAATTTGATTTGATTGAAGAAAAACATTTTACTAGTTGAAAATGAAGAGATTACATTCTTTTTTTTTTTCAATTTAACATAATTAATATAATTATTTATTTGAAGATACTTTTAATTATTTAATCCTATTTAGTTTTAGTCATATTTAGTATATTTAGGCTTTCTGCCCGTGTATATATTAATAAATAAATAAGACAAATTATCATAGCTGGAGAACGGATTCTCCTCACGCCAATTTTGTTTAAAAGAGCTGGGAGTGAGGGAATGGCCTATTCTTAAGCGCGTAATCTGAGTAGATATTCTTCGGAATAATTTTATTTTCCCAAACCAAGGCTCATTTGGGACCTTGGGTAAAATAGAAAACAAGTGAGAGCCTTTGGTTTTAGAGCTCTTATTCCAATACTCATTCCAAATCCTCAAACTCTGATTCTTTATAATAGAGTTGGCATCCCGATAGGTAAATCTATATCCAAACTATTACCAGTTACATAGGCTGTATTAGCCAATCTATCAACTTGTTCATTTCGTTGTATATTCAAATGACCTAAGAGATTACAACATATTTTTAAAAGAAAAATCAAATCGGTTAGTATATAACTATAATATCATTGATGATGATTTATGCATACAAAAATTCTTGTTCAAATGTAGTTTAAGAAAAATAGATATCCCACCCAAAACACTTGTGTGAAAAAACAGGCCAAGTTCGAAAAGTAGTAAAATCTAAATGTGCAGCCAAGTTAAATTCGCCAATATCTAATTAGGTTGAGAAAATATTACTTTCAAATAAAATGTATTCTTAGCATGTTGAATGGCATTATGCCATTAGGATAAATGAAGTAAATTCGTGACTAGCCAAGTTTCATGAAAATAATTTAAATTAAAAATTTAAAATCCGCAAATATAAATTGAAATTAAAAATGGAAAGAATTCATTTTAAATGAAAGAACTATTTTCTTTTCAACTTAATTATTTTTATAAGAATTTTGCTGGCTTGGTGTGTACTGGATATATTAATTTTTTATTGTTAGGATAAATAAACTGAATTTGCTTCTTTCCAGTAATTTATTTTGATTTTCAAATGGTTATTCCAAATATTTCGAGAGCGTTCTCAGCATCTCTTCCTCAGTGGAAACTGTGGGACCACACAATAGGCAAGTCAGTGAGTTGTTATAATTACAGGTGTCAAAAAAGTACTCACCCACTCCCCCACCAATGTGCCGACTCCATCAGTTTGTACAGAACATTGATAAAAAGCTCGATCACACAACACACACATACATATATATACAAATTTAAAATGAGACAACATACGAATATACAATTATTTACATCTCCTTATAATAAAGTCTAATGAAATTTAAAAAATCGAAAAATGGTCAACACCAGAGCTAGTTTAAATTTAACCAACTAATTACTGTTAATGACCAGTCGAGCGGAAGGTCAACGACCACAAAATTGTCTACACTTTCTGGCACGCGCAATTAATTAATAAAAAAGCATAAATGTTTATTTATTTGTCATTTCAATTAAAATTTTGTATTCCCTCATTAAAAAGCCCGTGTCTACCTTGTAATTTACTGTGTTTTTTAGGCTTTGTTGGATGAAACACGATTCCTTGAAAAAACGTTTTGTTTTATTTTTTTCATAGTCAATTATATTAAAATTTTCAAAATCACTGAGGAAGAGATGCTGAGAACGCTCTCGAAATATTTGGAATAACCATTTGAAAAACAAAATAAATTACTGGAAAGAAGCAAATTCAGTTTATTTATCCTAACAATAAAAAATTAATTATTTTTGCGGTGCCTCCAGACATCTCCGAAAACAATTGTAGATATCAAATTCATTTGTATTTTTCGTTGATAAGGAGAGAATGAATTAATTCCTGGAATTTTCGGAATTTCAAATTTAGTGTTGATTGAGCTAGTACGAAAATCAACAAAAAATGGCCGAGATGCGGTCAGAAATAAATTAAAAAAAATTAACTAAACATAATTTTATTTAAGGATATTACAGGCACCCTTCACACTTTATGATAAAACATATTTATTATGTTTGAACCCACATAATACTCGTTCCCTAACAGTTACAAGGTTAATTTTATGAGAAAATGAATATAGAAACTTGATTCTTATCTCATTCTGTAGGAAATCTTATTGACTTGAACGTTTACTTGGACAACTTTTTTGATAAAATTCTTAGATTTATAGATATCCAGCATTTTCCATGACGCTTTTGAGGATTCGGATCATATCCTGTCCGGAAAATGTAGGATATCTATAAATCAAAGAGTTTTAACAAAAAAGTGGTCCAAGTAAACGTTCAAGTCAACAAAATTTTCTAGACAATCAGATAGAAATCAAGTTTCTAGGATGAGTGGTTTTCATTTTATGAAGGAAAAACTGCGATTTTTTGCAAAAAATTGCATTTTTTTCAAAAAATTCAACCTCATTGCGGCACGGGTTACCATTATCCAATTAATATGAAACTTTGTTTAGATTGTAGCAAATTTAATCTAGTTTAAAAATGTATAGAGTTGTCTTTGTTGAAAACGTGATCCTTCATGGTCAAAATGGGAAAAAATCGAAAAAAGTGCGAGTTTTAGGGATATTCAAAAGTGATCCCGGGGGCTGTTTTTTGGATCCCCATTAAAAATCGAACTACTGGACCAATTTTGCATTTCTTTTTTTAATCGACGCGAAAATTTGTCCTCTTTAATTTACTATAGAACGGTTATTTACAAAATATGAACTGTTTTCGAGTTATAAGCGAAAAACCGCCAAAAAATAGAAATCTTCACCTATTATATGAATTTACTAAAATGTTGCGTCACAAAATTTTGCCGGGAAACCTCAGATTTGAATTCAGCGCCCCAAAAAACATATATATAGCAAAAAAAATCAGAACTACCCCAAACTTTCCTGATAAAAACACAATTTGACTGGACTATTTGAAAAATAAACTACTGCGCCATCCCCATTACCATATAGGGTACACATGTGAAATTTCGTACAAAATGATCAAAGGGTCTAGGACTTATATATTTCTACCCCATGTGGCAAGACTGAGACTAAACGGACATGAGCGTATCGGTCCGATATCCGACTGTTGCCAATTATGAGACACATGGGTTTTACGATCAGTCGGAGACTGGCATTAATATCAGATTGGTGTCAGAATGGTCAACTATCTGAGTCTCGGTATTTCGACCGACATTCAATCGGACGGAGACTGGCATTAATATCAGATTGGTGTCAGAATGGTCAACTATCGGAGTCCCTTTTTGAAATGTATGTGGTGAGGGGAAAGTAGGGGGAAGAGGAGAAATTGTACTAAGAATTAATATTTTAAACAACTATAGTTCTATTTTTTGAACACCCACCCCCCTCATTATGGTCCCAGAAAGAAATAATGACTCTTTTATTATAGGACCCTTTTATAGTAAATTCCATTTTTATTGGTTTTTTTAGTTTGAAAATTTTATAATTTTAATTTTTTAAGAACCCCCTCCTTAATTTTGGGTTCGATTTCATCCTAAATCTAATCAGCTCAATACTAAAATACTACAAGTGAAATTTCGTTTTGGTATTCACACTAGTTTTTGAGCTAGAGAGTACACATTTGGTAACTTACTAACGTCCTAACAAACATTTTGACAAAATAATTAATATCTCGTAAAATATAACTTTTTCGATATTCACTCTTTAAGGCTTTCTTGTAGACCGAAACGCCATGGTTTCGATTATTTTTTTTTTTTTATCAAATTAGTTTAAGCCGTTTTTTAGATATTTCGAAAAAAACGAAGCAAAACACTTTTTTCATGCACGATTACAATACTTGACCATACCTCTCTATGGTAAATTAAAAATATGGGTGAGTTTTTTATCTTGAGACAGCCTTATAACTCAAAAACAGTGCATTATATGAAAATAAGTTTCAAATAAAAGTGTTATACTAGATGAAGGAGGAGGTATCAGCCAAAGATGGAATCACTGGGTTCAATAAAACACCTTTAATGAGACGTTTCGGCCTAAATTTTATTTGGCCATCTTCAGTCAATTAGGCTAAAAAAATTTTTTACAAATGGATGTTAATTGATATATTTTTTTATAAAAAATTATAAGTTGACCAAGTTGGTTATTTAGACTTACAGTTATACACAAAATGCGGTACACATATGTGATCGAACCAAGCCTTGTCAAAAATAAAAATTTCTTTTAGCTTCATGCGAATTTTTAACGTGCCTGGACCCAAAAGTTTCAGAATGAAAGTAATGAGTTTATATAAATCTTTTCTATATATTACATTATAATTAGATATTTGACCCTTATGTGAGGTCATCATATATCCCATCATTATTTATTTACAAACAGAAAATCCAAATTAGAATCTAATTACTTTTAAATCACATGCATTTTTTCATTCAATCAAATTATACAAATTCTTATTAAAAAAATTTTCAAAAAAGTTTCTATACATTAAGTTCAAGAAAACAACTGTTGGCTCATATCACACAGGATAGATGTATAAATATTGGAAAGAAACATACAATCTCTTTTAAAATTGATAGCCTTATCACCTGCTATTTTTATATATAGCATTTCGGCTATGGATCTTTTATAGAAGTTATCAATCTTGACCAATATTTTCGCATTATCGTAATCAAAAGAATGACTATGTTCGGCTGCGTGGGTGGAGAGTGCAGTGTTGGTCTTTTTATTTCGAACACTTAATTTATGCTCATATACCCTAATTTTTAGTGAACGTGAACTTTGCCCTATATAGGTGCTAGAATTTGATGGACAATCTAGACAGTTAATTTGATAGACAATATTATTACATAATTCTCTAGGGGTTGGATCTTTATTATTAAATAAAAATTGAATATTGTCTATATTTTTGTGGGCAATGTTCACGTTGTAAACTTTAAAAAGTTTTCTTATTTTTTCGGATATGCCGTGAATATAAGCAACAGAATAGTATGGTCCGACCTGGTTATTTGAATTATTATTATTTGTTAAAATGTTAACATTGTCATTTAAATTATTTTGTTTATTTGAGAATTCTCTGATTGTCCTATTAATAATGTGCATAGGGTAATTATTCGATACAGCCATGTCTATGTAGTTCTCAATATTTTTTTGCCTAAACTCATCATCACACAAAACAAAAATTCTCCTCAAAAAATAGTTCAGACTATTGATCTTATATAGGAAAGGTATGTTGGAGAGGTAGTTGGATATCCTTCCACTATTTGAAGCCTTTTTATATATATCAAATGATAGTGAGCCATCGCTTTTCTTTATTATTTCCAAATCCAAAAACGAAATCCTATCATCCCTCTCTACCTCAAAAGTAAATTTGATATCTGGATGGAATTCATTAAAACCTTTAAGGATTGTTGAAATAGAGCATTCAGGCACACAAGAGACAGAATCATCGACATATTGCAAATAAAACACCAAACCCAGAGGTTCAACGCATTGATGGTAAAACTTTCTTATCACAATTTCTGCAGCAATTGGACTTAAGGAACCTCCCATAGGGAGTCCTCTTAACTGTAAATAAATTTTGCCACGGAAACTGAAATAGTTCCTAAATAGGCAAATATTCAAAGCTTCTTTGAATTTAGCCAAAGGCATCAACGTAAATTCACAAATTTCACCCCAATACTCCTCAACACAGAGCATAAAAAAGTCTAAAGGGATGGATGTAAACAAACTCTCAACATCAAAAGAAATCAGGACTTGTCCCCGGGGTATGATAATATCTTTTAGTCTATTTTTAGTTGTAATGGAATTTAACACTTTATAATTATCGTTTGCCGTGAGGCATTGTAAAATACTGGCTATATACTTTGATAACTCAGAATTAGCATAATTTACCGTGGAGACTATCGGTCTATATGGATGGTCAGGGTAGGCGCCCTTATGTATCTTGATGACAGAGTATATTTTAGCTAAGGTGGTGTTTTTTGGATTCAATTTATTGTAGGTCTTTCTATCAATTAAATCATCATTTAGGCAACCTGTCAAAAATTCTTTAATTTCACCTTCTAATCTGCTAATTGGTATATGTTTAATTTCCTCATATGTATCTTTATCCGATAAGAGAGATATCATATTGTGATTATATGACTCAGTTGTAGTAATAACCGAGACTTTTGATTTATCCGATTGGGTAAACGTTATTTGAGGGTTGGATTTTTTATATCTGATAGTCTTAGCTATATCTGAAAGTATAGACCTGTTACCATTTTTACATGCATCATTTATATTATTATTATTTTTATTTTTTCTAAAGTTGGTGAAAATGTTCGCTACCTTAGATCTTAGTAGGCACCCCCACCCCAAAACCTCACCCCCAAATATAGACAATATTCAATTTTTATTTAATAATAAAGATCCAACCCCTAGAGAATTATGTAATAATATTGTCTATCAAATTAACTGTCTAGATTGTCCATCAAATTCTAGCACCTATATAGGGCAAAGTTCACGTTCACTAAAAATTAGGGTATATGAGCATAAATTAAGTGTTCGAAATAAAAAGACCAACACTGCACTCTCCACCCACGCAGCCGAACATAGTCATTCTTTTGATTACGATAATGCGAAAATATTGGTCAAGATTGATAACTTCTATAAAAGATCCATAGCCGAAATGCTATATATAAAAATAGCAGGTGATAAGGCTATCAATTTTAAAAGAGATTGTATGTTTCTTTCCAATATTTATACATCTATCCTGTGTGATATGAGCCAACAGTTGTTTTCTTGAACTTAATGTATAGAAACTTTTTTGAAAATTTTTTTTTTTTTAATAAGAATTTGTATAATTTGATTGAATGAAAAAATGCATGTGATTTAAAAGTAATTAGATTCTAATTTGGATTTTCTGTTTGTAAATAAATAATGATGGGATATATGATGACCTCACATAAGGGTCAAATATCTAATTATAATGTAATATATAGAAAAGATTTATATAAACTCATTACTTTCATTCTGAAACTTTTGGGTCCAGGCACGTTAAAAATTCGCATGAAGCTAAAAGAAATTTTTATTTTTGACAAGGCTTGGTTCGATCACATATGTGTACCGCATTTTGTGTATAACTGTAAGTCTAAATAACCAACTTGGTCAACTTATAATTTTTTATAAAAAAATATATCAATTAACATCCATTTGTAAAAAATTTTTTTAGCCTAATTGACTGAAGATGGCCAAATAAAATTTAGGCCGAAACGTCTCATTAAAGGTGTTTTATTGAACCCAGTGATTCCATCTTTGGCTGATACCTCCTCCTTCATCTAGTATAGTTTCATCACAGCCACGAACTCTTACAATATTCAAATAAAAGTTTATTTATATCAAGGGGGGAAACTAAACTACGCTATTGTTTGTCGACCTAGAACAAGCTTTCAAGGGTATTTCAAGGTCAAGTTCTGTTTTTTAAATAGAAACCTATATTTTTCTTTACATATCCTAAATCTAAAAAAAAAAACTGAACAACTTTCATAAGAACTATTTTTTTATACGACATCAAATAAAAAAAATATTAAATCAATTAGATCTCAAAAAAATCCAAATAATTAATTATTATTCAACTTAATTATCAAATAATAATGATCAAATATTTAATTATTAAATAAATAATTTAATAATAATTAATAATTTAATAATTTTCCGACAATGTTCTGTGACATTCCAGAGTGTATCGCAAGTCTTCTGGATGAAACATCTTTCTTCAACAAAAAAATGCTCCATTTTTATTATGGTAATACAATATAACTATCTACTGAATTGACACGAGAAATAAACTTTTTTAAGCTCAAGAATTTTAAATAGATCTATTAAGTAGAAAATAATCTCTTAAATCTGTGTATAATGAAGTTTTAAGATCATTATAAACACTTATTTTCATTGTTGTGACTTTTCAATTTAATAATTATTTATTTAATAATTAAATATTTGATTTTTTTGAGATCTAATTGATTTAATATTTTTTTTATTTGATGTCGTATAAAAAATAGTTCTTATGAAAGTTGTTCAGTTTTTTTTTGTAGATTTAGGAAATGTAAAGAAAAATATAGGTTTCCATTTAAAAACAGAACTTGACCTTGAAATACCCTTGAAAGCTTGTTCTAGGTCGACAAACAATAGTGTAGTTTAGTTTCCCCCTTGATATAAATAAACTTTTATTTGAAACTTTTTTTCATATAATGCACTGTTTTTGAGTTATAAGACTGTCTCAAGATAAAAAACTCACCCGGTATATATTTTTTGAAAGGAGAGATAAGGCCTATAGTATTAAAAAAAAGAAAAGTTGAAAAGCCTACCTTTGGTCCAGAGTTGGCGGATGAGTAGATGGAGAAAGCGAGGTTTAACCAGTTGGTTTGTCCAAGCATTAGAGAATACTCGAAACGAACGCGAACAATTCTGAAATGATAAAATTTAATATTTTATAATGCAATATAAATATATAATTAATAATATTAATTAGTGATAGAGAAATCAACTTACTTGTTTAGCGCTGTGATGTTTACCATGAGGCAGAACGCGGCTGACTGAATGCTTCGCTGCTCGCGCCAAATGTCCCGTTAGTCCCGATAAGCCGCTCTGCCGAATTATCTATTTCTTTGAATTCTTTTTCTGAAAATAAAAATATATCAACATTATTTTTAATTATTTATCGACACATGAAATAAAGTAATAATTAAATACTCATTTTTTTAAATTTTACAATTATAAATAAGTTGACGTGTTCTGATGTAGCCATCTACTTGACATTACGCATACAACATGGCCCCTAAAATTATCTATAATCATGTAGGGGGGGGGTAGTTTTGCATTTTTATACTTCTGGGGGTTCTTCTGATTATGTATACAAAATTTGGTTCGAGTTTGGCAAATGGCCAAGATTTTCATTTTTTGATCCCCCTTTCGGGCGGTTAGTTTTACATTTTTAGACTTCTGGGGTCCCACTGATTATGTAAACCAAAATTTGGTTGAGATTGCTCAAACGGTCTAGATTTTCAATTTTTAACCCCACCTCCACCCCCCTTAATTTTGAGTCGATAACCCAAAATCTAATCAGCTCTTAATCTCAAAGGACCGAAACTACGTGTGGAGAAAATTTGGTTTCTGATATTCACCCTAGTTTTTGAGCTACCTCGTCCACACAAATTTGGTAACGCACAGACTAACAGACAACCGGACAACCGGACGCTGTGTGGTGCTTTGTGCGCCCCCCATCAAGTCGATGGGGTCCTAACAATCTGTTGAGTGCAGGTTGTAGGTTGCGTGTTCATATAGGGTGTGTGCAGGGGAGGGGCTGCTGGTTGGCATTTGGCCCCTCCAGATTCGCGTGTCCGAATCCGTTCGCTACCCCAGTCGAATCGAGTCGCTTTAATTATAGCATGGGTGAATATATTTCACTCATGCAAAAGCGACTCAACGATCCGACTGAGTCATCTAGCGGCCGTGTCTCAAGGCTCGTCGCCATGAGCAAGAGCGGGCCGCTACACCACACCCTTTGTTTCTTGTGTGATTGCCGATTACCGACTAAGTCAGCCGGGCAAGGCTCTATCCACCTAGCTGGCGGGTCAAGAGGCTGCTTGCTTTGCAATCACGTCGGGGGTCACCAGATATTGTTAGGGCTCTCGTGAGGTGAGTGCTGTGTGGTGCTTTGTGCGCCCCCCATCAAGTCGATGGGGTCCTAACAATCTGTTGAGTGCAGGTTGTAGGTTGCGTGTTCATATAGGGTGTGTGCAGGGGAGGGGCTGCTGGTTGGCATTTGGCCCCTCCAGATTCGAGTGTCCGAATCCGTTCGCTACCCCAGTCGAATCGAGTCGCTTTAATTATAGCATGGGTGAATATATTTCACTCATGCAAAAGCGACTCAACGATCCGACTGAGTCATCTAGCGGCCGTGTCTCAAGGCTCGTCGCCATGAGCAAGAGCGGGCCGCTACATAACCTAGTATATTTTATTTATGGTATATATATGTTTTATGTATTCATTATGAGTTCTTTATATATATCTTAAACATAAACACTATTTGGATTTATATCTAAAAAAAAATATTGTATAAGTATATATTGTAAATATAGGGTGGTAAAAGGACTTTCCTTAGTCCATTTTTTTTAATCTTATAATAATACTAATAAAAATAAATTGGGAAAATCTAACTCACCACTTAATCTCAATACTAAAAAACTAAATGTGAAATTTCCGTTACGTACCAATCAGAGAGAATTTGAAAAGATTGAATTAATATCTCGTAAAATAATTTTTTCGATGGTTCATTCTATAAGGCTTTCTTGTAGAACAAAAATCGCCATAATTGGCTTAATTTTTTTTTTCTTTTAAATACTCTTTAAAAGTGTATTTATTCGTAAAAAACGAAGTTGAAAACAACACATGTTTCATTCATGATTTGAAAGTTATTATTCTCCTAAGAGATAATAAAAAAAAAAAAAAAAAAAAAAAAAAAAAAAAAAGATAGCGGAGCGGGCTACAATTTTTTGGGATTTTAATTTTTTAATTTTAATTAAAAATTGATCTTTATTTTTAAATTAAAATAGAAATACACTGACGAAAACAAAAAAAAAACATTATTTATTAATATAGTAGCCTAGAAAGATTTGTATAATAATGCCAAAACTTGAATTTTTTCCCTTGAGTGATGTCTAAAAATGCCAAAATAAAATAAACTGACACGTTCTGATGTGGCCATCCACTTGACTTTACCATACCTGGCCCCTCACTTATATTTAATATTTAATAAAATTATTTATAATCATATAGGGGGGGGGGTTAGTTTTTTGCATTTTTGAACTTCACCGGAGCCCACTGATTATTTATACAAAATTTGGTTGAATTTGGTTCATAGACCTATATTTTCATTTTTTGCCCCCCCCCATTTTGGGTGGTTAGTTTTCACATTTTTAGTCTTCTGAGGCCCACAGTTATGTATACAAAATTTGGTTGAGTTTGGTACAAGGGCCTATATTTTCATTTTTTGCCCCCCCCCCCATTTTGAGCGGCTAGTTTTTGCATTTTTATACTTCTGAGGCCCACTGATTATTTATACAAAATTTGGTTGAGTTTGGTATAAGACCCTATATTTTCATTTTTGACCCAATAAAAAATTGTATTTATTTTATATTTTAGTTTTTTTTATTAAGAACTGTATTTATTTTTTATTTCAAATAATCTTCATTAATATATTATAAGTAAATTCTTTTGGATATGGGCTGTTAAATCACTAGAATGGATGATAAGGCAGCCTGTCGGCCCTAATCGCCAGATGACTGGGGGTCGGGATTCTTAAGGCCAATTAACTTTGCAATTAACTGACTAATATCGGAGAACGTGTTTACACCTTAAATGGACTTGCTTCCTTTGAAGTCTAGCACTCAACGCTTTGGATAATGCAAACAGATTCTCGGATATCAACCCCTTTTTGCTAAGAAGGGTATCTTACGGGGCCAGGAAGCATTAGTTAAAAACTACCCTTGAAAGCACTTCCGATCCGAAGACTTCAAAATAAATAAAGTTAAATGAATTGATTTGACCGCAGGTTCGAATAATGTACTAGTAATCAAAACTACTTCGAAAAATTGGAAACGTTCTGGAAAATATTATTATTTTCAAGATTCAAATTAATTATAATTTTGTTTTTAATAATAATTAAAAACAGAATTGGTTAAATAACTTAAATTAAACCTTTTTGATAAGAAAATTGTAGTATTAACTTATTAAAAATTAAAATATATATCTCAGAGATGGAAAACTCCTTATTATTTTATTTTTAAAAATGGCGGAGGAAGCAGTATAAAAACTCAAATTTAATATTTTAACTAAATAACAGCTTTTTATTTTATTTTAAAAATCAGCAGTGGGAAAAAATATCAAATGAACATGTTAAAATAACATTATGTTTTATAAAATAAATACAGTTTTGTATGATTAGTATATTAATTGTAACATAGAAAAATTCAATATATTAATTGATAATTATATCAATTGAGAAATACAATTCTGAATTAAAGAGTGAATTATTTTCAATATAATAGCAAAATATTTTAATATTTAAACATTAAGATATAAATTGTTTTACAAATAATTATTAAAACTACTTAGCTTGTTTTTCAAAACGATCGTTCCAAAAGAAATTATTTTTCAATAATAGAACGCCTTCAATGTTGCCTTTTTTCTTAAAGAAGATGTAATTAGTTCTCGTTCCAACTAAAATCTTGCACTAGTTGGAAGCAGACAATGTGAGAAATCCTTTTCTCTGGAGTTCCTTTGAACTCGTCAATTCAGGTTGATAATTACCACGTAATTAATCAAACAAAATATTTTAAGATAACGGTTTAACACCACAACGGATGAAAAACGCAACAGAACCAGCCACTGTATATGGGCTGTTCAAAATGGCCTCGCAGGCAATAAGGATCTTTCTCGCTTAAAAGCCGAGAGAAGACTCCTGAGTCCGTTTCTTATAAGAGACAAAACGCAACAGAACCAGCCACTGTATATGGGCTGTTCAAAATGGCCTCGCAGGCAATAAGGATCTTTCTCGCTTAAAAGCCGAGAGAAGACTCCCTGAGTCCGCTCTAGCTAACAGGTCGAACGCAACTGAAATCACCCCGATTCACTCGACGTGAAGAGGCCGCAGACGGTCACGTGATCAAAACGAGCATTTTGATTGGTGAACGTCATATGTTTTTTATGACTGTATTTTGCTTTTTCTAGAAGGCTTGCTTAAAAGGCGACTAGAATTAGTATATTTCTCTAAATAAATTTCTTTGGAACTACAAAGTAATGAATAACAGCGAGTATAATTAATTTTTCGATTGAAAAGATATCAGTTTTGTTTTGAAATTGAATCTTTTTCTAGAATATTTTAAATAAGAATTTTAAAATATCCTTTACAACAGGAGAATGAAATGAAATTTCTATAATATTTTTAATAAAGTGAAAACTTAAAACTAATGAATTAATTTTAATTAAATTAATTAACATAAAAAAAAAGGCTGAAAACTCTCAAGTTTGAACACGTACAAATAATAAACTAATAAAATAATGCAAATATTTGACCAGCTATAATACTCGGATCCCTACACTAATTTACACACACACACACACACACACACACGAACACTCAATGTCCAAAATGGGTTATAGTTCCCCAGAGGACGTTAAAACAAAAGAAATAAAAAAGAAAGCCATTAACAAATGATTTCAAAAATAATTAAAATTTTATTGTAATTGTGGGAATAATTCATATTTACAAGTGTCTTCCTGTTTTTACCAGGTGTACAAGTATGAAATGGGGATTTTTTTCTAAAAAACATGTTAAATTCGGAAGAATGATAAAAAGTGCTTGATTCAAAGTATGCTCCATCGCTTGTTATACATTTTTCCCATCTTTCGAGAAATTTGTGAATACCACGCCAGTAAAAAACTTCCCCCTTTTGCTGCGAACCATTCATCGAGCCATTTTTTCACATCTTCGTACGAACCAAAGCGCTGCTCAGCAAGTGCGTGACCCATCTGATGCAAACAAGTGGTAATCGGAAGAAGCAAAGTCTGGTGAGTAAGCCGCATGGGGTAAGAACTTCCCAGCTGAGTGCATCCAACGTTTCGCGAATCGGTTCCCCGTATATGATGGAGAATTTTTGGAAAAATGACCTTATTTTGTCTTTTTTGATATTCTGATCGTTTTTTGAGCAGCGAACTGTACAAAAGAATCAATAGCCGGATACTGACTGAGGACTTGCCTCGCGAGGCCAGCCCCTTGAGGCAAATGCCTGGTCGGTCAGTACGTGCCTCGGCCCAAGGCGGGGAAAGTGCTTTGTCCGAGGCTGCCTCGGCCCGATCGGTTGTTGATTTGAACGCTGCGGTTCTGCGGCAAACGCCCAAGGCAGCCCTCGCGAGGCTGCTCGCTCAATCAATATCACGCTAATTGTTTTTGGTAGGGTTTGGTATTAACCGTTTCAATTGTTTTCATCCAACAATGGTTGAAATTCTGCATTTTCTTCAGTTTTCAGTATTCCTTGTCTGCAACATCAAAATCACCATTTTTGAAACGCTGAAACGATCTTTCACACGGATCTTGCGATGGAGAATGTTCACCATAAGCTACTCGAAGCATTCGGTATGATTCAGCAGCAGTTCTCTTCGAATGAAAACAAAAAAAATTAATGCTGTCCGCGAATGCTCTTATTTGGCACAAATTTCGACATATTGAACACAGCAAAACAATACTATGCAATCACTTTTTCAATTTATCACTTATGCGCGTTTGACACTTGTTGATGGAGCAACAAAATGCCATCTATGTCAAATCTTTATGCTACACACTGAATTGGTACGTCATCTGTTTCTCAAATCCCCATTTCATACTTGTACACCTAGTATTTTTTTTTTTTTTTTTTAATTCTTTTTCCGAAAAGCTACTTTTAAAACATCTGTATTGGGCACGAAATGTGCAATATTTGACAAAAAATCCTTCAAATGTGCAATTTTATGCAATATTATTCAAATATGCAATTTAACCCAGATTATCCTAGATGCATGATTGGGATAGATAATTGCTCTCCTGGGTCGTATGTGTCGGCAAACAAAATATGCAATTGCATAGGAATCCGCTCTCTACTTATGACATAATAAATCCTGAATTTTTGAGGAGACAAAGTTAATTTATGATTATATATTGATACTAATTCATAATTTATTACAGAATAAACTACTGAAGATATATCAAAACGAAAATAACAAATACTTAAAATGAATATTAAATAATCAGATTACACAATTGGAAGTAGGTTAGGCTAAAATATCAGAGATCCCAATTTAAATCATCTATTTGGCCAGACAGAGGGTTTGACAAGAAATAAGTGCTTTCTAAACCAGCCATGTCCAACTGGCGGCCGCGCGGGCGCGGCTTAGTTGCGATTTTTGTGAGGCCCGATAACAAAAAAAGGAAATCGCACAAATTAATATTTAAATTTTAATAATCGATAATACAAATAATTTTTATTACGTGGTCGAATGACGTTTTATAAAACTGATTGGTTAGTCATTCCCGCGTCGGTGACGTCAGCATAATCCTTCCCCCATTTTTAAAAAGGGCGTGTCCTTGTTGCTCGCTCGTCAGTTTATCGAAAGATTCTGACGGGCAAACGTCTTTCTCTCAAGGCGAAAATGAATCTTTATTTCTTAAAGCATTTTACATTGAAAGAGCGGAGAATAAAATCCCACAATATAAAATAAAAATTCAATGTAGCTAAAGGTATTTGGAAATTAATTTATTTCAAACCGTCGGTCGGTCGTTCTGTGCCTGGCCACAGCTCAACTTATTTAAAAATTAAAAATTATAAACGTATAAATTTATTGTTTTAAAAAAGGTTGTGAAAATAAAAGTAAGTAATATTATATTTTAATTTGCAGTCCTACAAAAATTTATTCGTTTCTTTAATTATTCCAGAATAAATAAAATTGTCCATAATATTGACGTGCGATGTCGGGTAGGAAAAAATATAACTAGAAGATGAAAACTAAGACAATTTAAAAATAATAATTGGGAAGATGACTACTTTTCCATAGAAGTAAATAATAATGCTGTGTGCTTAGTTTGTCGTGAAACGATTACTGCCAAAACTTATAACATACGAAGGCGGCATTGAAAAACATATGGAACTTTCTGTACTTTCTGGTGGTGCGATACTTTACTAAAAGCTAACTTGAAGTCTCAACAAAATGTGTTTCAAAAACAAAATCAACAATCAAACGACATTGTCAGCACAAGTTTAAAAATTTCTCAAATTATTGCCAAAAAAATGAAACCTTTCTCGGATGGAGAATACATCAAAGAATGTTTAATTGCTGCAGCTGAAGAAATTAGCCCAGAAAAGGTTCATATTTATAAACAAATAAGTCTTTCTCATTCAAACTGTTGCACGTAGAGTTGATGATATTTCCAATGAAATTTCCTTAAACCTCAATGAACATACCAAGCAATTTGTGTGTACTACTCCTTAGCTTTGGATGAAACAACCGATATCAAGGATACATCACAACTTGCTATATTTATTCGCGGAATTGATAATAAGCTGAAAGTAACAGAGAAGAACTCCTTTGATCTTGTGAGTCTGAAGGATACAACAACGGGCAAAGATATTAAAGATGCTGTTCTAAAATGCGCGGAAGATCGACAATTGGATTTAAAAAACTTATTGGTATTACAACCGATGGAGCACCATCAATGATAGGAAAAAACATAGGAGCAGTTACTTTAATTTGCAAACATATTGAAAGCTTGGGACAAAATACATCATTTTTGGATTTATTTATTTGTCATTGTTTTTTATAGAGAAAATCTATGTGCTCAGTCTTTAAATATGTCTCACGTGATGTCAGTTGTCATTAATCACTTATTAACAAAATAAAAAACAATTCATTAAACCCACCGCCAGTTTCAAGAATACCTTCGCGAACTGGAGTCCGAGTACTGTGACCTAATATATTACGCCAAAATAAGATGGTTGAGTCGTGGAAAATGTTTATTAAGATTTTGGAACCTCAGGGAAGAAATTAGAATTTTCATGAATGAGAACGGCGAAGACGTTCCACAATTATACGATGAAAAATGGTTGTTGGATTTGTCTTTCTTAATAGATATCACAACTAAATTAAATGAACTAAATCAGAATCTTCAAGGAGAAAATAAATTAATTACGAATTGCTATCAAGACATAAAGACATTCATTGCTAAATTAAAATATTTTCAAAATCAACTGAAATCGAATAATGCCACCCATTTCCCTCACTTAAATGATTTCGAAATGGAAAATAAACCCATTTCCGAATATTCGCATAATATTAAAGATTTGCTTGAGGAATTTGAAAAAAGATTTGCTCACCTAGAAAAATTTGAGCAAATGTTCAATATTTTCAATTGTCCATTTAATATTGATGTGAATTCAGCTCCAGATTTTTTACAACTGGAACTTATCGATCTACAGTCCAACTCAGAAATGAAATTTAGGTTTGAGGACATCAATATAGTCGACTTTTATGGAAAATATATCCAGGAAGATAAATTTCCTAATTTGAAAAAATTAGCTATGTGTATTGTGGCAGCAAACGGCACAACATATCTCTGTGAGTCATTTTTTTCTAGATTAAAATTAGTCAAAACCAAAGACCGTAACAGGCTCACCGACGCAAATTTGACGAATCAATTACGTTGTGCCACAACAAAATTAGAAGTTGATATTAAAAAAAATTTCAAATAAAATAAATAAACAAGTTTCCCATTAAATATCTGTTGTAATTTACTGAAATACCTATATATTATTGTGTATATCTGTGTACATGCTAATTTGTGTGTAAGTAACTCATTTGAGCGCAGTGTGCGCTAGAATTGAAATTTTTTTGTTCAGGTGAGTGGCGGCCCAGTACCTTGTACATTCCTAAATTTTGGCCCGAATAGTAATTTGGGTTGGACATGGCTGCTCTAAACTATAGTTTAGTCTTATTTGCTAGGATGAACCTAATCAATAATTGATATATTATATCCTCTCTATCTTCAGAAAAAAGATGCGGTAAAATTCGGATGGATTTTATTAGGGTCATTCCAGGTCAAATCAACACAATTTTAAAAAGGGGAATTAATTAAGCAAGAAGAGTTTTTGAGCCAGACCTGATCGAAAGCCTTTGAAATGTCTAAGCTTATTAGGATTTTCTACCCTTTTATTCCATATATGAGTTATATATGCTAGGAAGAAATAGAATAGAAAACCAAGCTTTAGCAGCAGAGGTGATTTGGTCATTGTATTCTTATACACTTGGGCGTGGTAGCAAAAAATCGGCCCACCTCTAAATTTTTACATTCATAGGGAATAACTCGAAAAAAAACGCTTTTATTCAGAAAAATGATAATGTAAATTCTTTTAAAATAAAATTTCTTATTTCTAAATAATTTTCGAAATAAATATCGATTTGTTGAAATTAAAATTTAAATTAATGCGACACCCATGATAGCTATCTGATATACACACCAATTGCTTAATTTTGCCCTTAAAGTGCCATCATTTTCATTTTCTTATCAGTCATTGATTGACCTGCTAACATCACATACTAATCATCATTAACAAATAAACTGCAACGGATCGTTGCTAAACTTTATCCAAATTCATTTGAAATATTAAAATGTTTATTCCTTTATTATTAATCAGATTTCACTTGCAATTTGAAGTTCATGTTGACTTTAATTCAAAGATAATAATCGATTCTCATTTAATACTTGAGGAATAACAATTCTACATTGGATTTTTGACAATTCGGTTATTATTGGTAACCATCGCTGCAGACATGGAGGAATCAACTTAAAATCAAAAAGACTAAATTTTGTAACACGCTTGAGTTGTTTATCATAAAAAATAGAATATATAAATACAGATATATAGCTTAGATTTTAATTAATATATAATACAAATAGATAGTTATTATTCTCTGAATGTTATTTTTTTAATTATTTGATAAATTAAACATAACCTACTAACCTTTATGAATAGGGTAATTGTTTGGATTGTTGAGAATTTTATTGATATCAACAATTCTAAATGTATCCATTATGCTTATATATATATATATTTTTTAAAAATATTTTAATTGAATAAACAAAAAGAAATTGTTTAAAATTAAATCTATGAAATGACATATGATATAAATGGTATAATGGAGACCATCGATTAAAGAGATAAAGACATAAAGAGAGGAGACTTCAAAGAACAGATCAAAGTTTCAATTTCTAATAGACAGATGGCAGTAGTGTAGTAATTTGTGAAAATATTCAAATAATATAAATTCTATAGTAGAAAAAAATAATCAATATTTTAGAGTAACATAAAAAATTTATATATTCTCATGACTAAATGTAAAAGATCAGATAGATAATTATGTCTTCAATTTCAAATAGTTTTGATGAGATTTGAATTTTTATAATTAATTTATAAATTAAATTTATGTACGGATTTAACTCTCCCCCCTATTTTGAGTAACTTAATTTTCCCCTCATTTATTCGTTAGAATACTAAAGAGAAATCGCCCAAAGATTTGAGTAACGACGAGCTAGAATTAAACTTAAGAGCTGAGAAATTTGTTCAGAGTATAGTGAGTGCATTAGACACGACTGCACCTAAGAAAAAATTTAGGATACCAAAAATATGGGAAGGGAAGAAATGGTACTCGGAGGAGATAAGAATAGCTACGAAGAAAAGAGATGAATCATATACTACGGCGCTAAATACGAATACCGAACAAGCTTGGCTTCAATTTAAATTTGAAAGAAATATGGTAGTCAAATTGATTAGAAGGAAAAGGAAAGAATATTATGAAGATATGATAGACAAGAATAAAAATGATCCGAGAATGATGTGGAAAACTCTAAAAGAAATAATAAAAGGAGAAGATACGGGGACAAGGAAGATACATAATGTCGATTTTGAAATATTAAATAATACAGAGGAATGTGAGTTAGCAGATAAATTTAATTTATATTATACAAAGAGTATTAAGGATATAACTAAGACAATAAATAGAGAAAGCAACAGTCAAAAAACTATTTATACTATAGAAAACAAGGGAATGATAGAAAATTTTGAATTGGTTGATGTACACCAAGTTGAACGAATCATTATGAACTTGCCACACAAGAAAGGAACCGATGAAGGAATAAGTAGTGACTTAATGAAAGCAAGCGTCCTAGTTATAAAGAGAGAATTAATGGGTATAATAAATGATTCGTTAAGTAGGGGCATATGCCCTGAGGGATGGAAAACATCAACAATTATACCAATTCCTAAAATAGCAAAACCAAACAAAGCAAGTGAATATAGGCCAATAAATGTATTGCCGATTTATGAAAAAGTATTGGAATTGGTGGTAAAAAACCAAATAGAAATCTATATAGAAAACAACAAAATAATAACGGAACACCAATCGGGATTTAGAAAAAATCACTCTTGTGAAACGGCAATACAAACTGTTATTGATGATTGGAAACTCACAATAAGTGAAGGAGAAATAATAGGAGTCATATTTCTGGACTTGAAACGAGCATTTGAGACAGTAGATAGGGAAATATTATTAGATAAATTATATCAATATGGAATGAGAGGAATGGTATTAAAATGGTTAAAGTCATATCTAAATAATAGAACGCAAAAAGTTAAATTTAATAACCAATGCTCTAAATCTATTATAACAGAGTACGGGGTCCCACAGGGATCTGTATTGGGCCCACTGTTGTTCTCGTTGTATATAAATGATATAATTCAGATTTGCCCAAAGGAATGCACGATAAAAATGTTTGCAGATGACACAATTATATATGTGAAGGGGGGTGGCAGTGCTGAGATTGAGACGAGACTGAATGAAGTATTACACATTATTGAAAAGTGGATGAATAATAATGGACTGAAAATGAATGCTACCAAGACGAAATATATGTTAATTAAAAGTGTGCGAAAAGAACTGAGGAAAAACACAATACTAAAAGGTTTAGATGGCACAGAAATAGAACGCGTGGAAAAGATAAAGTATCTAGGTGTTATTATCGATAGTGAACTTAAATTTGATGATCACTGCGACTACATGCTAAAGAAAATAGGGAAAAAAATTAGTTTCTTAAACAGAATAGGAAATAGCATATCTGACTATACTAGATGTATAGTCTATAAATCAATTATAGCGCCACATTTTGAATATTGTGCGACGTTGTTAGTGGGAATGGGAGAGACTCAGCTGTCGAAGCTGCAGATAATGCAAAATCGAGCTATGAGAGTAATAATACAGTGTAATAGGTATACTAGGGTGGAAGAAATGCTACAAGTATTGCAATTTATGTCTATAAGGCAAAGGTTGTACTATAATGTTTGTATTTTTATTTTTAAAATTATAAAGGGAATGCTGCCCATAGAATTAGGAAATAAAATAGTATTAGTGGAGGGTCGAACGAGGCAAGCAGACAATATTATGATACAATTTCGAAGAACGAAAAGTGCGCAAAAAAGTTTATTTTATGAAGGCATAAAAATGTATAATGACATTCCAACAGAGTTAAAACAATGTGACAGTCTTATAATATTTAAACGAAAATTAAAAGAATACATTTTACAAAGATAATAATCTTTATTAGCTATTGTAGCTATACATCATATTTTTTATTAATATGTCCTATTATATTGAAACTGTTAATGTGAAGAATTATATTATTTGTACCTAAAATTGTAAATTAATATGTCAAACTATATGTAAAATATAAATGTAAACTATAAATGTAAAAAAAAAATAGCCGAGAAGGCTAATAATAAAGATCAATCAACAATCTGGTTGTCTGGTTGTTAGTTAGTTGGTCTGTGGGTTACCAGATTTTTTGATGGACGAGCTAACTCAAAAGCTAGTGTGAATATCGGAAACCAAATATCACACGTAGTTTTGCTCAATTGAGATTAAGAGCTGATTCAGATTTTGGCGCACTGTTGACCCAAAATTAAGGAGGGCGGAGAGGGAGGATTAAAGAATAAAATTTGGGCCATTTGAGAAAAACTCAACCAAATTTTGTATACTACATAATCAATGGGACCCCAGAAGACTAAAAATGAAAAAACTAACCCCTCCTCCTCACATGATTATAAATAATTTTATTAAATATTAAATACAAAAAAGGGGGGCCAGGGTGTCTGGTAAGGTCAAATGGATGGCCACATCAGAACGTGTTAGTTTAATTTGTCATCGTTTTGAATGTAAATGACATTTTCAAAAAAAAATTCATTACTTGTTAGTTTTGACCTTCTATTTCGGAGTCTAAGTAAGTTGGGGGCATGATTTTTTTTTTAAGTAATCTCTTATTCATCAGCTATTAGAAAAGGGTCTTTTTAGCACTCAGAGTGCAGTACTTTTTTTTTACAATTAGCAGTTATTCGTAGAAAGTCGGGAAATTTCAAAAAAAAAAAAACTTTGAATACTCCAAAACAAATGATTTTTGACCCCGGGTTCAAAGGGTCAAATTTATTGAAAACTAGCTGCAAGTCCCACCTTCGGCGGCCCTCTTGCTAGCCAGGGAGCCCGCCCCCCCATGAACCCCGCGAATTCTACTTCCGCCCCCATACCTCCACCCCGCCCCACCCCGTCTCTGGGCCCTCACCTAAAGCCCCCCCCTCCCTAGCCCCCTGGGCCCCCACACCCACTACGCCACCCGGACTCCACCCCGCACCACCCCTTCACCCTACTCCGTCTTACTCCCTCACCCACATTCCACCCCCCGCGCCCTCATCCCCCCCCGCACCCCCCATACCCTAACCCACCTCCGCACCCGTACCATCACTCCACCCCCGCACCCAGTTTTCGCATTTCTAGTCTTCTAGTGACCCACAGATTATGTATATAAAATTTGGTTAAGTTGGCTCTAAGGGTAAGAATTTTCATTTTTTGACCCCCCCCCCCCATTTTTGGTCGTTAGTTTTTGCATTTCTAGCCTTCTAGTGACCCACAGATTATGTATACAAAATTTGGTTGAGTTTGGTCCAAGAGCAAGAATTTTCATATTTTGACCCTCCCCCCTTTTTGGGTGGTTTTTGGGGGAATTTTTTTAAACAAAAGTTGTCAGAAATCACATCCCCTACAACTTTGCTCATAATAAAATTTGCCGTAGAGTTAATAGTTTAGGAGTTATTTGATAATTTTCATTCGTGCGCCCCCCCCCCCCCCAAACCCCCCTTTTGGGGTCAAAATATCAAAACGTTATATAGCTAAAAACGTAAGTTAGAAGACATCTGATGCAAATATGAAATTTCATAATAATCCCTTCAGCCGTTTTTACGTGAATCGTGAGCAACTTTTCGCGGAACCCACGGAAACATACATACAGACAGACAGAGAATTTTGTTGAGGGTGTTTTCGTTCATAACTTTGCTTGAAACGTGTGCAACCAAAATTTGGCGTGATTTGGACAGACAAAACCTTAATTTTATATATATATATAGATTAGCTATAGTATAACCCTCTTTCAAGATTTCTATTGAACTACCAATAACCATGTATATAAATATATAATCATTTCGGGTAATCGAATATTCTTTGAGTAATACGAGGTTGTTGTCACTGGTAGGTATTTTTTATCCATATCCAAAGTGGTTTGAACTTAGCTACAAATATATTAATTTTCGATTGAATAGCCTTTTAGATTTCCATAAAGACGGTAATAAAATAAATAAAGTATTTGAAAGATCTTTTTCCTGCCACATTGAAAAGCAACTTTTATATTCTTCGTCGCGTCAAAGAAATCTTATTTTATCAGATAATATATCGATAGAGTATTCATTTGAAATAACAAATCAATTTCATGTTGGGTGTATAACTATTCAAAAAAAAGTTCCTGTCACAAGCGAACAATTATCTACCATTTGTGAATGAGGCTTTAAGCTTTTATATATAGAATGATGAAAATAAATGAACTTCCCTCTGAAAAGATTAATCTGTTTATTTTTTTTCAAATGGAGAAATGACGTCATAAATACAACTTGCGTCGATAAAGAATGATTTGTGGGTTGTTGATTTATCAGCGATCAATTTGGGAGCCGAAAAATGTTACGTTACAAAAAACAAAAACAAAAAAAATATATATGTATATAATCAACCAAAAGCCAATTCAGATTCATTTTTTATTCCCATTATAGTGGAATTTAGATTCGAATTTCGATTAGATCAGTTTAATCTCTGCGGTCAATGTCGAGCAACGAGCTTGCCCACCCCCGTGTTTATTTGCTTTTATTAGGTATTTATTACTTTACTTAGATCAATTGATAAGGGCTAGTTTCATAAAAAAAAAATCGGTTGTCTGTAAAGTCGGTTTACTGACGATAGTTGAACGTGACAATAAAGATAAACCCGGAAAAGACTAAGGCTCTCTTTATTGGGGGCCCTTCCTATATTGAAAGACTGCTACTTGCTGATTCCCCTCGAGTGGAGGTCGATGGAATTGAGATTGTTTACTCGAGGTCTGCTGCAAATCTAGGTGTCATTTTTGATTCCTCCCTCAAATGGACTGATCAGATAAATGCTACATCACGGCGGGTCTTCTGGGGTCTCCATCGGCTCATAAAAATAAGGCACCTCATTCCTGTGACTACTCGCGCGCACTTGGTAAATTCATTGATCATGCCAATATTTGATTATTGTTGTCTCGTGTGTGGGGACGTCTCTGGGGCCCGCGCGGCTCGTCTTGATGTTGCGATGAATTCATGCGTACGGTTCATTTTTGATGTCCCGAGGCATGCGCATATTACGCCATATTACGGTCGGCTTGGCTGGCTTAGGGCTTCCCAGAGACGCCTCTACGTGCTTGGCAGGTTCATTTTCAAACTATTCAGCACATTTCACCCCAAATACATATACAACATGTTCACTTTCAAATCATCCATCCATAATCGGGTATTAAGAGCTGACGGCAGACTAATCCATATTCCAAATCATCGTACTGAGATCGCCACTAGATCCTTTGTCGTCAGCTCGGCTCGGTTGTGGAATACATTGCCATTAAATATCCGAACATCGCTTTCAACATCATCTTTTCATCGCTCACTCAGGGTGCATCTTCTCGGGGGAGGGGCTGGGTTGGAGTAATGTGTCACTGGTCTATTCGCCTGCTTGTGCTGACTCTGGGTTGCTCACTGGGCTGGGAGAGTCTTGCTCATTTAAATCTTACTATATACCTATATTCTTTCTGTTTTCTATATACTATATTCTTTCTGTTTCTCATTTAAATGTTACTATATGTATGTATTCTTTCTGTTTGCTCATTTAAATGTTATATATGTTATGTTTGCTTACTTAAATGTTACTATTTGTATATATATTCTTTCTGTTTCTGCTCTACGAGGTAGCCACCTCAGAGCATTGTTTTAAATAAATAAATAAATAAATAAAAAAATACTGATGGAATGGTATTTTCTTATGACGTTGTCACGTTCAACTATCGTCAGTAAACCGACTTTACAGACAACCGATTTTTTTCATAAAATTCTTCGTTCAGAAAATAATTTTAAATTTACAAAATACTTGAATAAAATTTATTGTTTAAATTTCTATTCGACTGTTAAAATATAATTTTGATTTATTATTTTATAATAACAAATTTTGTATTGACATTATTTCTTTCAGCAGTATACTGAATAAAAGTTGTTGTTCAATTAGTTACTTAATTATTTTTGCAAATTTAATTGTAATTTGTTGTAAAAAAGTAATAATTTTGAATAATTTATTATAAGAATAAACTGTGATTAAATTATTGTTTGTTCATAAATCTTAAATTTAATTTTGAGTGGCGGGGGGGGGGGGGGAAGGAATAATTAGAAAGTACCTGGAGCCACCGAGCGATGCATGGTAACACCTGACCCTCCCCGAAACCACACACCTCGCCCCCACCAATGCACCCCCACCCCAACCGCGCCTCCCCCCACCCCCAGATGCCCCACAAGTGCACCCCACCTCCTGCACCTCCAACATCCACCCCACCCAGTTTTTGAATTTCAAAGCTTTCTAATGGTCCACATATATATTACGTGTATATTTTTTTACTCGTACACCAATTTGCCCACATTCGTTCATATTGATAAACATTATAAAAAATAAATAGAAAAATAATAATAAAAAAAATAATCGTATAAGATCTGAAATAAAAACATAAAATTAAAAAAATTTGTTTCCAAGTTATATAAAAAAGGCACTTCATTTTGTTAAACTAATAGTAGGTTTTCAATTTCATTTCAATCGGTGCAAAAGGTGTGGAAAAAATTGTGGACGAAAAAACGATAAACATACATACATCCATCCATCCGCACGCACTTCCAAAAAAAAAAAAATGGCCTCCTCGACGAGACCCCAGGTAATTTTTGGCAAAATCTTTCACCTGCTAAAATTCAATCTAATTGAATACTACAATTTGTGTCCTTAATTGAGTCCATGGGTTCGGCGTCTTTACCTGAGGACCCCTTGAGAAGTCACGCTTGCCACGAGACCCAATACATGCTTCGCATTGGATAAAGTAAAAAACCAATTAAAAAATAAAACAATAATTGAAAAAAAATGTAAACAAACTTTTTTTATTGAGATTTTTCATATGCCAATAATTACTTCAATTAAGAAAAGATCAATTAAGATTAAATTTGTCGAGGTCCAGACCTAGCCAGATCTCTTTCTCATCCTCAAAACTTGTTAATAG
>JAKCPI010014493.1:0-14206 GCA_023213315.1 Euborellia annulipes | reverse complement strand
AAAAAAAAAAAAAAAAAAGAGATGCTAAAGTATGGTGGCGGCGAGCTTGTCCTGAAGATCACTCAAATGTTTCAGAACATCGTGACACAATGTGAAATCCCTAAGTCCTTGGGAAGAGAGCTTAATAATTCCTATATTTTAAGAAAGGTAGTAAAGTAGACCTTAATAACTAAGACCTAAACACAAATACAAGAGAAACAAATAAAATCGAATAACCAGGATATCGGGATCTATTTCAATAACAAGTCGAGTGAGGCAGGGCGATTCGTTAAGTCCTTTGCTCTTCAATCTCATTAGGATAAAATTTTTAGCATGTTTGACGGACCCATCTTGGATACAAAATGGGAGAAAACTCATACAGGCTGTGTGCTATGCTGATGACGTGGTTTTGGTGTCGGACAGCGAGCAAAATCTGCAAACCCTCTTATCTCAATTCGATCAAATGGCAGAAAGATTAAATATGGAAATATCCATTGGAAAAACAAAATGTCTTGTGATAGCGAAAGAACACCTTAACTGTGAAATTGAAACTTAAAAATACAACGATTAGATCAAGTTGAAAAATTTAACTATTTGGGAGCCGAGATTTCGGCGCACAGAGATCTGAGCCAAGAGGTTAAAACTCAATTAACAAAAGGTGCTAGGATAGCTGGATGTCAATCCAACGTCATTTCGCGTATAGCCCGCTAGACATTCGGATGGATCACCGAGTGAATTTGAAATCTCAGATGTTATATACTCGATCTCCCAGTCCAGAGCGCTAGATCTATTAGCATGTATGTTAGATGCCTGCCATTAATTAACTGAAGGTTTTCTACATTTTATTCGATCGCGACTCTAATGTAGGGAATTTTTGTCAAATATTGAGTGAAAATAATATTTGAACTTATATATTTCTAACTTGAAATAATGATATTAAATAAATTTTAATTTTCTCATTAATATATCAAAGAATAATTGATACGTCAACAAGAATTATTTTGACCGCGCTGATTTGAAAAAAGATATTTTTATCTCGCGAGACTACTGCGGATTACGCTATTGGAGTCTGCGGAGTATTAAGTCTGGACCAAGAGAGAAAAAGATGTAATCCACTTAGCTACAATCCAACGTCATTTCGCGTATAGCCCGCTAGACATTCGGATGGATCACCGAGTGAATTTGAAATCTCAGATGTTATATACTCGATCTCCCAGTCCAGAGCGCTAGATCTATTAGCATGTATGTTAGATGCCTGCCATTAATTAACTGAAGGTTTTCTACATTTGATTCAATCGCGACTCTAATGTAGGGAATTTTTGTCAAATATTGAGTGAAAATAATATTTGAACTTATATATTTCTAACTTGAAATAATGATATTAAATAAATTTTAATTTTCTCATTAATATATCAAAGAATAATTGATACGTCAACGAGAATTATTTTTGACCGCGCTGATTTGAAAAAAGATATTTTTATCTCGCGAGACTACTGCGGATTACGCTATTGGAGTCTGCGGAGTATTAAGTCTGGACCAAGAGAGAAAAAGATGTGATCCACTTAGCTACAATCCAACGTCATTTCGCGTATAGCCCGCTAGACATTCGGATGGATCACCAAGTGAATTCGCGATTGAATCAAATGTAGAAAACATTCGGTTAATTTATGGCAAGCATCTAACATACATGCTAATAGACCGAGCGCTCTGGACTGGGAGATTAAATATATAACATCTGAGATTTCAAATTCACTTGGTGATCCATCCGAATGTCTAGCGGGCTATACGCGAAATGACGTTGGATTGTAGCTAAGTGGATCACATCTTTTTCTCTCTTGGTCCAGACTTAAGACTCCGCAGACTCCAATAGCGTAATCCGCAGTAGTCTCGCGATAAAAATATCTTTTTCAAATAAGCGCGGTCAAAAACAATTCTCATTGATATATCAATTATTCTTTGATATATTAATGAGAAAAATTTAAAATTTATTGATGAACTGAAAATTACAATTATTATTCATTTGGTAAACGCAAAAGTATAGTAAAATTTATGCTTTTGTGATATCATCATTAGTTTTAATTCAAAATTACATTTTACATTCAGAGTCACAAATCAAAATGGAGAATTAATTTACTAGATATGAGTTTTCAAATGTCTAACGAGATCATTATTTCGTGTAAAGCGCTTATGGCAATGCACACACATGAAAGGCTTTTCGCCTGAATGTAAACGTAAATGCTGTTTGAGATTTCCCTTCTCTGAAAAGCGCTTGTCGCACTGATCACAGACGAAAGGCTTTACGCCAGTATGAACAATTAAAGAATGCCTTTTGAGATTACTCTTCTCTGAGAAATGCATATCACAGAGATCACAGGCGAAAGGTTTCTCGCCCGAATGACAAAGTAAATGCTTCTGGAGTTTATTGTTCTCAAAGAACCGCTTGTGACAGCGATTACAGGCGAACGGCTTTTCGCCTGAATGAATCAATAAATGCCTTTTCAGGGTTCCCTTTTCACTGAAGCTCTTATTGCATTGATCACAGGCGAAATTTTTTTTGGCTGAATGAATAGATAAATGCATGTTGAGTCTACTCTTGTGTGAGAAGCGTATATCGCAGTGATCACAGACGAAAGGCTTTTCGCGCGAATGACAAAGCGAATGCCTTTTAAGCTTACTCTTCTCTGTGAAGCGCATATCGCAGTCATCACAGGCGAAAGGCTTCTCCGCCCGAATGAGAAAGTAAATGCCGTTTGAGATCGTTCTTACGTACGAAGCCCTTGTCGCAGCGACTACAGACGAAAGCCTTTTCGGTCGAATGACAAAGTGAATGCCTTTTGAGTTTACTCTTCTCTGAGAAGCGCTTATCGCAGTGATCACAGACCCAAAGGCATTTCGTCAGAATGATCTGATGAGTGTTGAAAGTTCTTTCGTATGGAGTTCTTGCATATGGGACTCATAATCTGAAAATTTTAGGAATCCACAGAAACATTCGTCACAGAAATAATCTCCAGTAGTTTCGTTTTTTGTTTCATTAGTTGTATCTAAAACAAAATAAAATAAAATAAATAATTGACAATGATATATTTTAAAAGAAGTTTAAAATAGTCATATGAAAAAGAGCATAATGGGAAATTCAATTGTTCAATTATTAGGCAATATAGATTTAGGTAATACCGGTCCATTATTTTCTAAAAAATTATATTATCATTTTAAATTATAATATATTATAAAACAATAAGGTAAAAGCACCAGTAGTTGGCCATTTGCTTGAAAAGTGTAAAAAATAAGACTCCTAATGCTTATTCAACTTTCAAAAATATCGCTATATATAGCTCATGTCATCTATTATTTAAGTGTAGAAGATCTTGAACCTCAATGGATTGTTGGAGCAATAGTGGTCAAATGTTTGCCGGATTTGGCGTTGTGCTTCATTTTTGACTATTTTCTTAACCATTGTGCTAAGCAGGTTGCTCCATTTTAAGGAAGTTATACACTAAAATAACTAATTTAGGGTAAGTTTTAAATGATATTCATTCTTTTAAAGTGTCTTTTAAGCGATAAATAAAATGATTCCGACAAAATAATCATACTCTAATTTTTTAGCGGGGGTGGCCAACTACTCATTCAATATTATTCATTTAGCCAGTAGTTGGCCATGGCGGCCAGCTACTGGGTCAATCCTAAAAATTTATTTCAGCGTAGACTACTTCATCTGGAACTAATAGCTTCTATGTGGCTGTTAGTAACTTTAGCTGCAAATAATTTTCTTAATATTTTATTAAAACAACAAAAAAAAATAAAGCAATATCCAGAAAAAAATAAATTATTGACTGTTTTCTTTATTTTAATAAATGAGAAAATTATTTGTTCACCTATGGAATTTCTCATTAGACGTCTTTTGATTGTTTAAACAAAAATTTTCTCATTTATTAAAGCAATATATGTTTATATTCAAACTTTTTGGATGGCCAACTACTCAATCTTTTGATTTCCTAGGTGGCCAGCTACTGGTGCAAAAAGGTACCTTAGAAAAAATTAATTCCTCTTTGTGTGGTTCATTATTCTAAAATGAAAGTTTTTTCTCCTTAATTAAGAAGAACCATTTCATGGTTTTTTGCATTTATAACAGGGATCAATTTAAGATTTAAGCTTTGGCAAGAGAAAGATGGAGAAATTTGCCTTAAGTGGCCAACTACTGGTGCTTTTACCTTAATATAATTAAATAATTTATTAATAAAAGAATAATAGAAAAATATATTCGATTTTAATAACAGTACCTGGCCACCGGTACTTTTTACTTCAGTTAAAAGCTAAATATTAATCCCCGAACACCCCCGCGCCCCCTCGCCCCCCGGACCCGCTAATGAATGGCTCTTTCTTTTAGAGGCTGTATCTTCTTTGTGCCCCTTCTTGCTTTCGATCGTATTGTAGAAAAAATGTATTTTCATGCTACTACGTCTTTCAAAATCATTTAATAATATATTTGCATTTAAGACGTATTCTAAATTATATTTTTGCATTACACTTGATCATTGAAATTTATTAGAAATAAAATTTAATATCTTAATTCACCTAATGATCACCGTTATCGAGGAGAAACGAACAAGCCTATTTTAATTTAAATTGCAATTAGAAGAAAAATTGTAGGAATTAAGGTAGTTGTTTCACCATATGGGTTTTCTTAGGATTTTTTTTTGAAATTTAGACAGATTATTATTTAAATACTTCTGCATCGATTGGTGGCAAAACGAAATTTATGAACAATATAGTTCCGGAGATATTAAATTCCAAAGATAGAGTTTTTCAGACTCTTATACATTGCACTATACGGGATATCGGAAAGTTTACATACATATTTAATTATAATTAAGAAACTCTTCTTACCATTGTTATAAAAAACTAAACCAACATTAAACAATAACTAATACATTTTTAAGAAAATTTTAATTCATAGTTACAACACAGTTTCTGAGATAATAATGAATAAATAATGAAAAATTTACACTAAAAACAAGCTGGCAACAACGCATTTATTTAACCTAAAAAGTGGGTTAACTTTAGTACTTTTTTTGACGTTTTTTCGCTTCAGCCATTGTCGCAACAGCTTTCAATCGCTTATTAAGAACTTTTTGTTTTATAAATCTCCCTTTATAATGTACTTTATCTGACATTTCTATGATAAAATATATACAAGCTCGGACAGTGTTGCCAGATTTGTCAAACGAGCACGGGATTGGCTAGTAGTGGTACATAAACAGCAAAAAAGTTTTGGGGCTTCTTAATTCCATGAATCCTTATTGTCTATTCTATATAGTCTCATTTTAAACATAACAAAGAAAATTTATTTTCTTAATAATTTGTGTTGCCCCCCTAGCTTTTATAACAGCCCGCATGCGATCCTGCATCGACCTGATGAGTTTTTTTATAAAATCTTGAGGGATGCCTTCCCATTCATCTAACAAAGCTGTCTTAAGCTCATCAATGGTCGAAGGTACCGAATTTCTGGCTCGAACCCTTTGTTTGAGGTGGTCCCACATATGTTCGATGGGATTCATGTCTGGGCTGAGCGCTGGCCACTCTATGGTGTGGATAGCGACTTCGGTCATGTATTGCCGAGTGACCATCGCAGTGTGGCACCGGGCATTATCATGCATCAGTAAAAAATTTTCCCCAATAAATCCTTTATAAGGAACAACATGATGCAGGAGAATGTCAGCAATGTAACGGTCAGCTGTTAGACCCCCTCCCCGGCCTCCACCAGGCACAAAAACAATATCTGTTTTTCCCTCCAGAGAAATGCCACCCCAAATCATGCAGGAACCACCACCATGTGACACTGTTTGAGAGAAACAGCATTGAGAAAATCGCTCTCCCTGACGCCTGTAGACCCGACTTCTCCTGTCACTTCCATGAATGCACACTCTACACTCATCTGTGAAAAGGACAGCCCGCCATTGGTCGATACTCCAATTGAGATGCTCTCGAGCAAATTGAAGTCGAGCTTGACGGTGACGTGAGGTTAATTTTGGTCCAGAGGCAGGTCTTCTGCAAGTGAGGTTGGCTTCCTTCAAGCGTCTTCTGACTGTCCACCGACTGACAGCCAGACCTCGAACTTCTCTCAGCTGCTGCTGGACATCGACACCAGTGAGGTGGCGGTTTCGGAGAGACGTCGTGACGATAAAACGGTCATCCCTCTCAGACGTGCACCGGCGGCGGCGGGTATTCGGTCTCCGAGTGAAGGCACCAGTCTCCTGAAACCTTCTGTAGACCCTTGAGACAGTAGACTGACTTAAGTTCAATTGACGAGCGACTTCTCTTTGGCTAAGGCTCTGTTCCAACAGAGCAACAACTTGAGCGGCAACTTCTGGCTTAGTATCCATGATTTTCTAAAAACAATTGTGTCAATTTGCGTAGATGTGTTCAGGTCAATTGCTGAAAATCGATTAATAAGAATAATTGGTTACATTGGTTTTTATAAGGAAATTGTAACTAACAAGTAGCGGCAGCTAGGAACAGCAATTTTTCCAGTTCAGCCATTCGGATCACATAATTTAAAAAGTAATGAGCCGATTTGCTTGAAATTGATATCAATATAAAGATAAATAAATAAGCTTTAAAGATATATTTATTTTATAAATATCGGCTTGGCCATTTAAAAGAAAAACAACTTTGTATGCGCGCTTAGAGGTTGAGTCGATTTAGCTGCTCCCGAGTGTAGTCTAGCATTAACATTTTGCTAGTATTGTCGTGAAACAACTACCTTAAAATGCCTTTATAAGTGCCTATTTGAGTTATTTTTAGTGGTTAGTTGCCAGCCTATTTTAAAGAATTTTTAGTGCCTATAAATCCGAGCCCTAGTCATCACTTTATCTTCAGTTAATGTTCTCCTGACGATGAGTTCAAGAGGTCGAAATATATAGAGTAAATTTATAAAAAAATTTGTATTTTTATTTTTTCCCCTTGTGAAATACCACCCTCCAACCTAATATAATTTTAATAATGTTTCACTATAAACCAACACCGCGTTCCCTAAATTCGATTTATTACTTTATTAATATCTTAAAACCTATCCCACCTTTAATGATAAGTCAATGGAAATATCATTAAAATCATTTTAATCATGTCATTTTTCATTAAACCTGTAAAGAAGCTTATTGCCTCGCTAGGGCAGATTGCTGATGTACTCTCTGGAGACTAATAAAAAAAATCTTAATACATGGTGTCAGAAGATGGCTGAATCGAAGTAAATCGAAATAAAGTTTTAATTTTAACAGTACAGATCAAATGGATTCGTCGTTGGGAAGGTTTCGGGGATTCTACGGTAACTGTGGCGCCGCGATCTGACGATGGATTCTTATAGTACTCACCAAAATAAGACGAAAATGAAGAATACCATTTTTTGAGATTTCACTTAGTTTTCAAGATATCGAGTTTAAAAAATACTGTTTTTGTATTTATTTTCTTTAATTTTTCAATTGTTTTTTTTATAGAAACCACGGAAACCGTAGTATCACGGGGGTTCCGTGTGGCGCCGCTATCTGACGACGGATTCTTTTAGAACTAGACAGAATAAGTCGGAAAGTAAAAATAAAATTTTAAACTACAAATTTGAACTGAAATTGAGTTTATGGACTGTGATGTCTCAAATTGTCTCAAGTGAGCGCCAGTGGGCGTTGGCAATTTTAACTTTTAGATCTTTTTTAACCGACTTCAAAAAAGGAGGAGGTTCTCTATTCGACTGAATTTTTTTTTTTGTGCCTATGTTACCTCATATCTCCGCCAATTGTGAACCGATTTTGAAAATTTTTTTTGCATTGGGTTCAGTCTACCTTCCGATTGGTCCCATTTTTTTTTCATAGGTATTAGACCTTTTTGTTAGGTTTGTTTAGGCCTAACTTCTTTGTTTATGAACCGATTTCGATGATTCTTTTTTTATTGGAAAGGGGGTATCTTAGGGATGGTGCCATATTAATTTGGTCAAGTTCTGATGATATGATCACTATTAATAACATCACTAAAAAGAGAAAAATAAAAATAATTTTTAAGAAAAAAATAAAACCGACTTCAAAAAAATTAAATGCAACAAATAAAATACACTAAAAGGTATAAAATAATTATTATCTTATTTAGTTACAACTAAACGACGAAATATTAACATGAAATTACTTTTTGAAGTCGGTGCCAAACATATACCTTTTATGAATCGCACTCTACGGATCTTACTTAGTACGTTTGGTGGGTACGCTCTCTTTTTTTTTTTTTTATAAAGATACTGATACAAGAAGAAGTTGCACCAAGAAGGTACAACCTCTGTAGTCCGCGGTGGACCCTTGTAACGTGAAGATAAGGGGAGATTTAGGGATTGGGTAGAAGTCGAAGGTATCTGTGGATGCTGGTCTTGAAAGATTGAAGGTCATAAGTTGCTGGAAAGACGGTCGGGAGAAGAGAGTTCCAGTCTCTAAATGTCATAGGGATAAATGAATTGGCGAATGCGTTTGTTCGATTAGTATCTAGTTTAAGCGCGTAGGGGTGTTGAGTTTTAGAAAATCGTGTATTTCGCGCAAATGAAGCCCTTGGTGGGATTATCGATTTAATTTCGTCAGAACAAAAGCCATGGTAGTATCTATAAATAAAAATTTTTTAAGAAAAAAATAAAAACCGACTTCAAAAAAATTAAATGCAACAAATAAAATACACTAAAAGGTATAAAATAATTATTATCTTATTTAGTTACAACTAAACGACGAAATATTAACATGAAATTACTTTTTGAAGTCGGTGCCAAACAAACTATACCTATAAGCGAGCGTACCCGCCAAACGTACTAAGTAAGATCCGTCGAGTGCGATTCATAAAAGGTATATGTTTGGCACCAACTTCAAAAAGTAATTTCATGTTAATATTTCGTCGTTTAGTTGTAACTAAATAAGATAATAATTATTTTATACCTTTTAGTGTATTTTATTTGTTGCATTTAATTTTTTGAAGTCGGTTTTTATTTTTTTCTTAAAAATTTTTATTTTTCTCTTTTTAGTGATGTTATTAATAGTGATTATATCATCAGAACTTGACCAAATTAATATGACACCATCCCTAAGACACCCCCTTTCGGATAAAAAAAGAACCATCGAAATCGGTTCATAAACAAAGAGGTTAGGTCTAAACAAACCTAAACAAACCTAAAAAAAAGGTCTAATACCTATGAAAAAAAAATCGAAAAAAATGGGACCAATCGGAAGCTAGACTGGACCCAATGCAAAAAAAAATTTTCAAAATCGGTTGACAATTGGCGGAGATATGAGGTAACATAGGCACAAAAAAAAAAAAAAAAAAAAATTCAGTCGAATAGAGAACCTCCTCCTTTTTTGAAGTCGGTTAAAAAATCTGTCGTCACCTGTAAATGGGTTGGAGAGGTCGTTAGGACTTTTTGAGCAGCCCTTTTTAAATTGAAAAATACCATATACTGAGAAGTTTTTTTTAGTCCTATATTGTAATTCACCAAAACGACGAAAAAGCCTATTTTGATGACCTATTTTCAACCCCCATTAGATATTAAACAGAAATATTTGAAATCAAAATATTTTGTTGACGTAAAAGAAAAGAGCTTCCTCTTTGATTTTCAAATTACCACTTGATTTTAGCTCAATTAGTAACTCGAGTTATAGCTAAAAAAGTTTCATTTCAAAAACTAAGACCATATATTTTAATCTATATGTTTATTATCCCTTATAAACACGTAGTTTTAGTTTTCTAGGTATAATTCGAGTTCTAATTGAGCTAAAAACAAGTGGTAATTTGAAAATCAAAGAGGAAGCTGTTTTCTATTAGGTCAATAAAATATTTTGATTTCAAATATTGCTGTTTAATATCTAATGGGATTCAAAAATAGGGCCAAAATGACCGATAATATCTCAAAACTGACCTGTTGTAAGAAATCGGGGAATTGTAAGAAAATGATATTTTTTATATGAAAAATACTTTTAAACAATTCAATTGGCAAGTTCTATTATATAATAATATTTAAAATAATCGGTTTGTGGAATTAAAAATTAAAAAAAAAAAAAAAAAAAAACAATTATTTATTAAAAAGGAAATTGAATAAAAATGTAATGATACGTTTTTATCGAGACAACCACTTGTGAATAATTATTTCAATTAACAAAAAAAAGGTCAAAAACAACTTAGCCGAGGATGGGGCCATGACCGATCTAATTGTCAACCACAGGAATTTTATCCAAATCGAGAAACCGATTCTCTATATACCGGGGGAGATTTTTTTTTGTTATGAGACAGTCTTATAATTCAAAAACAGTGCATTAAATGAAAAAAAGTTTATTTTTTATATCAAAGGGGAAACTAAACTACGTATTGTTTGTCGACCTAGACAAGCTTTCAAGGGTATTTCAATCTCCTATTCAAAAATAGCTGAGGGGTCGCCAAGCTTCAGTAAAAAAGAAAAGAAAAAACAAAGTTTAAAAATATATTTTTATTAAGAAAATATTAATTAAAAGACATTTGTAGGTTAACACAAATCAACAAAATAAATATGGTCACATTCACATTAGAGTTTTTCTTTAACTAAATTCTCCCATCCTGGATCCGTATACATAATTATATAGGTATATATTTTTTATATTAATTTATAACAGGATTTATAAAAACAAATAAATAATTCAATACATTTTTACTATTATATCAGGTCTATTCTCTAAAAACAGACGTTAAAATTTAACATCTTAAATTGGGTGTTAAAAAGTAAAGTAATAACACTAGCGTTAAAAAATGCTATTCTCTAAACCAAGTTTTAACAGCAACGTTAACATTTTACTTTTAAACACTAGGTGTTAAAGATCCATTATGAAGATAGCTACGTTTTCTGCTTGTTCCAGTTTTTACCATGTTTTTACACTCCTCGATAGCGCGCGATAGTTTGATTTGTTATTCTCAATCTAGTATCTCAGCTATTTTTAATAAAAAAAGAACAGCTAAAAAAAGAAAAATCACCAAAAATACCCACATAGCCATTTAAATTTTTTTTTTTTTTTTTTTGGCCGCATCTAATGATAATTCTGTTTTTTCTATCTATCATTTTTAAATATTTAAATATATTTTGTATAATAAAAAACTTTTATATATGTTATATATTTTATCCAAACAAATATATTTTATAAACCATAAATAAATTAAATAAAAATAATATATATATATAATAAAAGTTTATTTATCATTGTGGTATTAATGTTTCTGTCACAGATCAAATGGATCTGAAATGTATTGCTTTTAACTCAAAGCTGTCAAAAACATAGCCTTACTTTTTGCGTTTTTGGTTAAAGACGCCATGTTTTTTCATTAAATA
The DNA here is from genome assembly GCA_023213315.1 of Euborellia annulipes. NCBI lineage: Eukaryota > Metazoa > Arthropoda > Insecta > Dermaptera > Anisolabididae > Euborellia > Euborellia annulipes. The sequence goes on along the minus strand of JAKCPI010014493.1, from coordinate 2,871 downwards.
TGGCGTTAAAATTTTAAATGCACCCTCTGACATGGCTTTAATTTTTAACACTTTTGGCTAAATATTAACGCTTTGGAGTTAAAGTTTTTGCTTACAGAATAGCAATTTTAGGCAAGGAGGTGTTAAAATGAATTAACGCTGAATTCGGATGTTAAAAGTTAACGTTTTTGCTTAGAGAATAGATCGCCGACAAAGTCTCGATAAAAGTTGAAAGACGATAATTTATTTATTTAATGGAATATAATCCAAGGATTTCACGTTGCAATTTGTTAAATCGAATTCTTGGAGATTTTTACATTGTTGCAAAATTTGGACAGTATTTCTTGTAATACGCCTACAATTTCTTAGTATTACCTTTATCAAGTGTTGAGTATTTTGTTCAAGTAAAGGTCGTAAGTGAGAGTCTGTAATCCACTGGCAACCAGTAAGATTTAATATACAAACATGTTTACAATTTTCAATTAAAATTGTAAATTGTTCTTGAGTAAGAGGACGATGATTGTCCTTAGAGAAATCAATTACTTGGAAATCTTTTAAAGAAAAGTAATGATTCACAGTAACGTGCATTTGTTGATTTGTCCCTGCTAAACTCAACAGATCCAACATGTCCAAATGCTCGAAGATCTTTGGGTAAAGAACGTATTCAATTGGGAGTCCGCAAATTGACGCTTCCATTGCAACAAAATCTGTAAAAAAAAAAGATTAAAATAATAAATAAATATATTAATAAAATTATGAGGTGTTCTCAACGTTGTCTATACGATATAGAGATCTCAATAAAGATAGGTTTTTAACTTTTTAAAAATTCTAGTCCAGTCAAATTGTATTTTTATCAGGAAAGTTCTGATTTTTTGTGTATATCGGGTGGAGTTTTTTTTATCTTGAGACACTCTTATAAATCAAAAACAGTGCATATATGAAAAAAGTTTCAAATAAAAGTTTATTTATATCAAGGGGAAACTAAACTACGCTATTGTTTGTTGACCTAGAACAAGCTTTCAAGGGTATTTCGAAGTCAAGTTCTGTTTTTTAAATAGAAACTTTTATGTTTCTGTAGATATTCATAATCTATAAAAAAAACTGAACAACTTTCATAAGAACTATTTTTTATACGACATCAAATAAAAAAAATATTAAATCAATTATATCTCAAAAAAAAATCTTATAAATTATTTTTAACAATTATTCAACTTAATTATCAAATAATAATGATCAAATATTTACTTTTTAAATAAATAATTATTAAATCCAAAAGTCACAACAATGAAAATAAGTGTTTATAATGATTTTAAAACTTTATTATACACAGATTTAAGAGATTATTTTCTACTTTATAGAACTATTTAAAATTCTTGAATTTAAAAAAGTTTATTTCTCGTGTCAATCCAGTAGATAGTTATATTGTATTACCTACTATAATACAAATGGAACATTTTTTTGTTGAAGACAGAATTAAAATGGTCTTAATTTATGCGGTGAATACACTCTGGAATGTCTCAGAAATGTGAGGTAAAATTATTAAATTATTAATTATTATTAAATAATTTATTTAATAATTAAATATTTGATCATTATTATTTGATAATTAAGTTGAATAATTGTTAAAAATAATTATTTTTGGATTTTTTGAGATCTAATTGATTTAATATTTTTTTTAGTGCATAAAAATCGAGTCCACCAATAAAAACTTTATTAAATAGTAAATCATTTTTAATTTCTACTTTATCCAATGCAAAGCATGGGGAATGTATTGTAATCGGTCTCGCGTCACGTGGAGGAATCGACTTGAAATCAAAAGACTGAATTCTTTTTTGGTAAACAACTCAAGATTTAACCGAATGTTTTCTACATTTGATTCAATCACGAATCAACTGTAGGGAATTTTTGTCAAATATTGAGTGAAAATAATATTTGAACTTATATATTTCTAACTTGAAATAATGATCTTAAATAAATTTTTATAATTTTTCTAACTGATATGACAAAGAATAATTGACCTATCAATGAGAAGTGTTTGGTGATCCATCCGAATGTCTAGCGGGCTATACGCAAAATGACGTTGGATTGTAGCTAAGTGGATCACATCTTTTTTTCTCTCCTGGTCCAGATTTAAGACTCCACAGACTTTAATAGCATAATCCGCAATAGTCTCGTGATAAAATATCTTTTTCAAATAAAGCGCGGTCAAAACACTTCTCATTGATAGGTCAATTATTCTTTGTCATATCAGTTAGAAAAAATTATAAAAATTTATTTAAACTCAAAATTTGTTTTCAGTTTTGGTTATTTTTCGAGTGAGAATCGATCATTATATTTGAATTAAAGTCAACATGAACTGCAAATTGCAAGTGATATCTGATTAATAATAAAGGAATAAACCTATTGATATTTCAAATGAACTTGGATAAAGTTTAGCAACGATCCGTTGCAGTTTATTTTAAAAGTAACCATACATTATTGAAATTATTGCTTATTGCAAGTGTACTTGCCACTTGTCGTTGACTTATCCCTTGATTAATTAGGCAGACAATTTGAATTGCTTTGAACTTCAGAAATATCCATTTTGTATATTTTATCTTTCTATATCCATGATGCTTAATTCAAAATTATTCATTTTATTGATATTTCAAATGGAATTTGATCTTTTATTAAAATTTTATTTATTGTAAAGTGATATTGAGAAAGTAGGATATTTTGCAATTGTATCTTTTAATTTAATTTTACTTATTTTTTTTATATAAAAATCAAAAATTATAAACAATTTTTTATTCAATATGTTAGTGTAAGAGTTAATGGAACAAATTATGTGATTATTTGTAAAAAATTTTAAAAATAAATTGTCATTTAATAAAGTTTTTATTGGTGGCTCGA
>JAKCPI010014492.1:0-17373 GCA_023213315.1 Euborellia annulipes | reverse complement strand
GGTTAATCTGCAGAATAAAGTGCCAAGCTCTCGCACTGGGTGACTAGTTCACTCTTTTGACATTAGCTTAACATTCATGATTCTTTCGTTCTTTTCATTTGCGCGCGCTATTTGTTTTGATTCTTTCGTTCTTTTCAATCGGGCACGCTATTTGTTTTGTCACTAAGGCCGGGAATTTCCTAGTTTTTTTTTAATTTTTTTTAATCGAAGGAAACCGAACTGCAACCGAAGGACCGAAACAATTAGGTCGTGATCCCTGAAGTTGTTTTGTCACTAGTGTCGACTTCGGTTCGGTTTCGGTTCGGTTCGGCTCGTCTCAGTTCGGTTCAAAACCATCCAGTTAGAAGCGAATCGGTAGCCCTTAAAAAAAAATTTTCGGACCCTTCGGGCCCGAAAATTTTTTTAAAAGCTACCTATTCGCTTCTAACTGGATGGTTTTGAACCGAACTGAGCCGAGCCGAACCGAAGCCGAACCGAAGCCGAGAATTCCTAGTTGTTTTTAATTTTTTTCTAAAAATAAAAGAACCGAACTTAAAACCGAAGGTCGGGACCCCTGCAAGTTGTTTAAAAAAAAAAAAAAAGATTCTTACCTGCCGAAATTAAAATGCCGAAAAAATGGGAATTCCAGAGAGCAAAAATGGCAAAATGGCAAAAAAACAATAGGCAGGGGACGTCTTCAATGAAGGGAAGTCCAGGAGATGAATGTAAAAATGTCGTCTTATAAAAATGAAATAGTGTGAACGAATCCCAAAAGAAGAACGAAAGAAAAACAAATGAATCACCTCAGCGCCCTCTAGGTGGCCTGGCATGGCCTGGCACTTTATTCTGCAGATCAACCAAAATAAGTCACCTTTAATTCGGAGTTAATTTAATATTTATTTTTTATTTGATAAATACTAATCATATATATTAAGGTTATCAAATTTAAGGTTATATTTACATTTATATTCTTTGCATTAAACATATTAGTATTATTATATTCAAGGATAATAATATAATTTATATTTCAAATAAATAATAGAATATCGTTTTTATCTACAATAAATAAATTGAAACTCACTGAGGCAGGCTCGATTTCTAAGACGCATTGTTGGTTAATATTATCCTTTTCATAGTCTGATGTAAGAACAAAATAATGAAAGAGCAATTGACTCTCTCATTCACAAATACTTATAACAGAGGAATGTTTCTGCTTCTAAAAAGCGAATAAGCTCAGTGAGCCGCCATTCAATTGCAGCTGACTTTCCTTTCCTTGTCATCTCGGTCACCCAATAGGAGAATGCCACGTCACTTGATGACGTCATATGCTCACGTGGGCACCTCTCTTTCTCAGGATGTTCATGAGTGAATCACTCACTCACTCTAGGTCAACCTTTCCGAATTTCTATTTAATCAACCGATTCATGGTCTATTTATTTATGAAATATTATTATAGAAAATTTCACTTTTCTAATTTACACTTTAGATCCAGAAAAAAAAAATATTTTCTCTAAAACCAAAGAAATAAATAAAGAGCGCATCCTCGGGGGTAGGAGGTAGCCGGGCGATCTTCCAAAAAAGTACTTTTTTTGTAGAAGAAAGAATATTTTAAATTTATTGCAAACATTAGCAGTTCCAGGAGGAACTTGGAGACCCCCTCCAATGAATCCAGGGCCGTCGAGAGCATTGACCGGCATCGGGACTATATATTAATACTCCCCCCCTCCTCCCGCAATTAAAAGAGTAAATTTTATCCTCATCAGAGAAAAAAATTTTAAATATTCTTTTTCTCTTGAAATTATTTAATTTTTTTTTTTCATTAGGAATTTATGGTTGAAATTTAAAGAGGAAAGTTCTAGAGAGCCCAGGGATTTATCCCCCCCCCCTGCTCCCTGTTAACCCTCCCTGATTATTACTCTCCTATCCGAAAGCAAAGATTTCGGGCCCCTTTAGTAAAATCCTGGATCCGCCGCTGATTGGAAATTATTATTTAAAACATGTAAAATCTTAAAAAAAATTTGGCAAAAAGTGAATAAATAAAATTTATTGTCAGGATTTTTTATTATTGACGACCAACCGCAGTAAATTGGTTTCGGTTAACAAAAGTAACCATCATCAGGTCTGAAATTTACAAAATTAATTGATAAAAAGCGGGTAAGACATCCAAAACATCAGTCAATCAAATTCTTTTGTGGTCTCAAAGTGAGTTTTGTACTATTATTTTGAATATCTTTGATTGACTGATGTTTTGGATGTCTTACCGCATTTTATCAATTAATTTTGAAAAATTTCAGACCTGATGATGGTTACTTTTGTTAACCGAAACCAATTTACTGCGGTTGGTCGTCAATAATAAAAAAATCCTGACAATAAATTTTATTCATTTATTTATTCCCATATTGCATCTCCATCTGCAACTACACGCCAAGTAAACCTCCTGTTTCTGGAATGTTTTTATGCCAAAATTAAGATCACTGTGAAATTTTTTTATTTCCTTTTCAAAAAAATTGGATGCGCCCCCTGAGCTGTATTAGAATACCCAATTCATTAACATCCAATCCACATTTATACCATTTTAATTTAGAAAAAAAAAAAAACACTCTGGATTCAAGTATCTGATTAGAATTAGCACCTCCAACCCAAGAGTGGCATTTTATCTTTCTATGCCAGTCTTTTTTTCTATTCGTCTCGTTTTTTTTTTCACTGGCTCATCTTTAATAAGTTGCAAAAATTCGCCTGTTGTGTTTTTATTTATTTATTTATTTTTTAATTAGTCTCATAAATCCACAAATTTTCATTGAACTTCAGTCATTCATTTATTAGGTATCACATAATAACAAAAAACAAACTAGATTCCCCAACAAATTATATAATATAGGGAGGAGATAAAGACATAGAGAGAGAGGTGTATGTGTATGTGTGTGTGTGTGGGTGGATAAAGGGAGTTGATATTGACCTTGTCTTTTTATTGACGGAATTCCTGTCAATCAAACGCCCTCATCTTTTCTATCTTTCGTTCTGCAAGCAAAACATCACCTTGTTCTAACAGTTACCTATTATAACTCTTTGAAATTATTATAGGCCTGAAATTTAATTAAGTGTAATCAAATGTTTACACAAACCGACCCAGAAGATTGTGAATTGATTGGCCTGGCAATCTAGGATAAAGATAGTCCGACCGCCGAGAAAACGGCAAGTTCTGGTTCGAGTCCAGGGAGCGCTATTTAACACTAATTTTTTACTAAATTGTCTGGCTAGAAGATTTTTCAATGAGTTTATGACGACAATGAAATTTTTGTCAACTAATAATAATAATAGGCTCTAAACCTATTATTCTATTATTCATTGAATTGAATATTAAGCGGAAGTGATTCCTCAACAAATTATTATATTAATACATACATGTATGTATATTCACTCAAGTGCATTGGACAATAAAAATAAATATAATCAATAAACTGTAAGGAAGAAAGAAACTCTTTGGTCTAAATAGACATAGATTGCTTTTCACAAGACTTTTACAACCCTCTATTTGATTTGCTTTCTGTTTTGAAAGTCAACTTCTCATCCAATTAATTAATGCTTGTTAAGAATTATATATTTGATTTAAATGTAAATATCTAAAGTAAGCTTGTCCGGAATCCATTAGTCACGCTTAGAAATTCTCCCCATTCACTCAAAAAAAAAAAAAAAACAAAAAACTGGTGACTCAAAGGATAAAGTAACAAATTAAACAAATTGAAAATATTAAGGTTGTTTGGACATTAAAGCACTTTATTAGATTAAAAGCTAATTTTTTAATATGTTATTAATCACTTTAACATACGTATAAAATAATTTTTTGAAGCAGACCTGCCGAAAGGTTATCGTGTAATTAATTTTAAAAAAATTGAAATTTACCATGTTGTTTATAGGGAAAGTCGACGAAACGCACACATATCGAATTATATTTGATTTCCATTAATCATTGTAATATATTAAATAAAATAAAATTGAAGACTTTTAAAATTTAAAATAAACAGCTGATAAATGCAATGTTGCCAGATACGTGAAAAACTGCTCTAGTCAAAAGTCATTAATTTATTTATTATTTCTGGTAATTAAATTATTAACTTAATATAATTATAAACTATGTTAGGTCACGACTAAATTATAATAAGGAATTTTGGCATTCAAATTTTTAATTTTATTTAAAAAAAAAAAAATACAAAAATATTTTCTTAATTTCTAAATATTTCTGAACCCCGAGGGCCTCTAATATTCTAATGTACCATACTACCCAGAACTAAATATATGCACAACTTTCAATTATCGAAGCTAACAGAATTTTGTGTGCTGTGCCACATCACACCAGATTTAAAAAAATGCCTTCATTCTTCGCGCCACCCCCTCCACTCCTCATCGAATTCCCTCCTTTTTAAAGGAGAGGGGGGAAGCCATCCCTCTTGGAGGAGTCAGTTAGCTTTCGACGCGCCATTCACTGCATATTCGTGTTTTTTATTAAAAGTTTTTTTTTATTTTGTGATTATTAGTGTTCATCAGTGTTTTAATTAGTGCTCTTGGATAATTTTAATTTTAATGGTCGTCATCTTTCTTCGATTTCGTCTCACACTGAGAGGTCGACTCAGGATTATTACTAATGGTATTTATTTATTATTTAATTATTCTCACTCTCTCTATTCTCTTGTAAAATTGTGTATCCTACAATTTTCTACCATATAAATTTGTATTTGATAAAAATCCTATTCCTTATTTTTTTATTATATAAATGTCTTAAATCATTTTAACAATTCGTTATTTAAAATATATTTCTAACAATATCCATTTTTCTTGGAACCAAGGTATTCTTGGAACTTGATTGTTACGTCCATAAGAGAATCAAATCATACAACAAGCTTGTTCTTAGTTAGTTCGAACTCTCGCCGCTTGATGGTGCCTCAATCTGAGATATCAAAGTGTCTTTCCTATTTTTAATACTCCACGATTTTATAATTCATGAATTTGCTTTATATATAGAGTTTTTTTTAATTTTGTTTGTTTTTTTGTTAGGCGGTTATAATTGGATAAAATTAAAAGGTGATGATTAAAAATCTAATTTTCCTATTATTTTTCTACACCAAATTTTTTCATATCAATCCAGGATATTGTCATGGTTAAACAGAGGCGTACTGAGACAGGTAGGGGCCTAGGGCGTCACTAGAAGAGGGGGCCTACATACATTTTGTACGGACCCTCCCCCCTCGGTACGCCTCTCATAGATAGCCCTGTACCTGGTAGTCAAATTTGTGAGTATGTTTATTTTTTGGGTTCTTTCAATTACCGAGTGCTACCACTCATACCAGATTTTTTCTTTGTATTTTTATCTGGTTTTTAAATTTGAATAAAATTTGGATTATCTTGGATTCGATTAAATGATTAATTTACTGTATGATAAGAAATAAAAGATATTAATGTTATTTATTACTTTCTCTTACCTCTATATATGTTAATATATAGAGAAAAAAGTATTGGATTCATGTCAAAAATTCGATGTCAAGATTTTGACGGATATACACGTTTTGAGGACCCCTGAATCCAAAAAAGTGGTTTTCGCGACATGGTCTGTCTGTGTGAGTGTCTGTGAACAAAATATCTCAAGAACGGAAAGAGCTAGGAGGTTGAAATTTTATATTTAAGTTAGGTGGGGTTATGGGGCGTGACACGAAGCTTTTGAACAAAATCGACCAGTTAGTACTTTAATGATGTACTTTTTCAGTTTTTTAGATTTTCTCAAAATTCGCTCCAACGATTTTGTTTTAAATTCAAAAATCAATTATTTTTTTAGATTCTCTATAAAATGTATATTCTCATTTTGCCATTGAAATCTTGTGAAGACCACTTTACTCTTGTAATTCATAGAAAAGATAAATAAATATTTTCCATACTATAAATTTTACATCTTGAAATTCGTATGTACCGTACTGTCGGAATCTAAATATATGTCGCCACGAAAAATCCGGTGTGACAAGCATAGAACTTTTAATTGCCGAAGGTAAGAGAAAGTTGTGTGCTGTGCGGCCAGATTTTTTTTATTTAAAGATATGACAGGGAAATTTGGAATTTTTTAATTTTTTATGATAAATTACACTATTTAAAAAAAAAATTTATTATTTCAAAGAATCTTGATCTAGAGTCTTGGAATAAGGAACGATGAACAAGGCAGCTAGTAGAAATAAAAAAAAAAAAAATTTTTATATTCAGGATTCGCAGGGACTTTGCAGCCAGGAGATTAAATAAAAAAATCTTTTATTTGCCGACGTTTCGGTTGCCAATCACTACCTTCATCAGGGCACATCTATAAAACATCCAAATTTGTATATTATTTCGTCTACGTCGACGCGTCGCTCCCATCCTCAGGACCTATGGTCATCGATTATTTATTAATTTAGTTTAACAAATAATTATGGAATTTACAAAAATATAGTTATAAAATGCTTACAAAATAATTGTTGTAAAATAAATGGTGGGCTTGGTCTAGTTGGTAGCGTGCCTACCTTCTATACCGAACATCGCGGGTTCCATGATTTTATTTAAGCCATATGGATAAATTAAATTTTTGTAAATAACATAATTGTAACTAAATTTATAAATACTCGAGAACCTGAGGATGAGAGCGACGCGTTTCCGAAACGTTGACGAAATAAATATAAAATTTTTTTTATTTCCTCTTTAGGGTTGTTTGTAATTAAGAGTAGAAAGGCAAAGTATACTGACTTGTGACGGCGATGAGAACGTCTAGTAGCCAATGCCATCGGCATTTGGAGAGAGAGCAGCAGACCATCATCTGAGTGTTTTCTTCTTCCTCGCCGCCGCCTTGGTCCACGTTAATCGTTGTCGTTGACGAGACCTTTAGAGGATTCGTGCTCGTCGCTTGTTCCTCCTACATACATTTACATTACAGTACGTTTACATATACACCATCTCTCTCTCTCTCTCTCTCTTTAATCAAGTCCCTCGACAACTCATTGGCTGTCGACTTCCCCTCTCTTCTCTCTCGCTCTCTCACTCTATTTTCTACACAAACACAACTAGAACTTAATATTTGAATTTTCTTTTTTTTTTTTTAATAAATTTTTAGAATCACTATTTAAGTTCGGGAATTATCTAATCAAGACTCATCATCTCTTAATCATCAATTTCATCTTCTCAGGGAGATAGGCTATTTGTTTTCTTATTATACAACAACAAACAGCAAAGAGACAGGGAAAGAAAAGAAAAGACCATCGAATTGGTTAAATTAAAATTTGAACTCTAAACCAGTGCTGCCAACCATAGGCGTAGCCAGAAATTTTTGATGGGGGGGGGGGGGGGTTTAGGATTTTTTCTCCCCCCCCCCACACCGACTAATAGGGCAGTATAAGGCGTCTAATGAAATATATGACTAGCCACTTACCCCACCTTCGCTTCGCCCCCCCCTGGACCCCCCCTCGAGGTGGCTCGGGCCCGCCCTTTCTTAATTAAGTGCCGCAATTTTTCAATCAACTCGTATCAGGCAATAAATAATGCAAATCTCTTAATTTTTTGTATATGGGCCTAAAATACCGGGGTGTCCCCCTCTCTGTGTTTCTCTTGACCAGACTCCTATCTCAGACCTCTTTAAGAAAAAAATTAAAAAATTTATTTATATAAATATTTTTATTATTTTTCATTTGCGAGATTTAATCAATTTTAAGCGGCTTTAATTTTTTATAAAGCATAACAAAAATCAATTCTTTTCAATGGGAAAATTCTGAATTTTCTCGAATTTTTTGCGTTTTATTTAATTTTTTTTTTTTTTAAGCTAGAGAAAATTATTATATTTTACTTTCTCTTACCCTATATATAAAATATATAGAGAAAAAAAAGTATTTTGTATTATAGAGCTTAAATATCTAGTCATAGCTTGGGTCCAGTGGGGGGTTTGAACCCCCCAACCCCCCCCCCCGTGGCTACGCCTATGCTGCCAACCAAGATTTTCAAAAAAGCCCGAGATTCCAATCGAAAAAATCTGCTGTGACTGATCGCACAGCACACAACTTTCTTTTACCTTTGGGAGGTACTGTGCTTGTCACACCACCAGATTTTTTGTGTTGACATATATTTAGTTTCTGCCGATATATTAGAATTCAAGATGCAAATTTTTTTTTTTTTTTTTTCATAAAAAACACTATTTTCTCATTCACACTCACACTCACACACACATTCACACAGTCATTTCGGCAACTCAGGCCATATAAGACTTTTTAAGATATCCGTTATTGATAAATATACATATATGGGATCCAGGCATTCTTATTTAAGCCATCTGGTACCCAAATGGCTTAAATAAAATCATTGGACTGCCTGGAGTCAGTGGCGGATCCAGAGGTGTTTCTCGGGGGGGGGGCGGGTAATCTGGAGTGGAGTTTCGGTAATTTAAAAGCGCATTCTGTACTTGTTTGCCAGAATATAAATATAAATCAAATTTTTAACTATTAATTTTTAAAATTTTACATTAAAAATACATTTTTTTTTCGAAAAAGTATTTTTTTCAAATCTCAGGGGGGTAATTTGGAGTCCGAACCCGGAACGTTTGGTATACGAGGTTAGCACGCTAACCTCTACACCAGTGGTTTCCAAACTCTATGTTACCACGCCTCCCTTAAAAATATTTAATCTTATGACGCCCCCCCCCCCCCCCACACACATTTAATAAAATAATACAAAAACAAAAATTTTTAATGCTAAAAAATATAAATTTATATACAAATATTTTTTTTATTTATTCTTATTTATATTAAAACTAGCAATTATTTGGAAAATTGGTCCTGGTGGCCAATATTCGCGCCTCCCCTTAGACTAGTCCGCGCCTCCCTAGGGAGGCGCGCCTCACAGTTTGGAAAACGCTGCTCTACACCAAGCCCCGAGGGCGATGTAAAATTTATTAACAGAGAAAAATATTTATATTTTGTTACCATGGCAACCATTTCTCCTATCTTTTTCCTATGAAGTACCAAGAGTAAAGTGACTTCAAAAGATATCAAGGACAAAATAGCCCTCGGGGCATGGTGTAGAGGTTAGCGTGCTAACCTCGTATACCAAACGTCGCGGGTTCGGACCCCAGACAGTCCGATGAATTTATTTAAGCCATTTGGATACCAAATGGCTTAAATAAGAATGCCTGGACCCCAATAATAGATAAATTAATAAATAATGGTTATCGTAAAAGTCTGATATGGCCTAAGTTGCCGAAAAAACTGTGTGAATGTGTGTGTGAATGAGAAAAAAGTGTGAATGTTTAAAAAAAAAAAAAGATATCAAGGACAAAATGAGAATATACATTTTAAAGAGCATCTAAAAAAATAATTGATTTTTGAATTTTAATGAAAATTGTTATAGCGAATTTTGAGAAAATCAAAAAAATCTGAAAAAGTACATCAGTAAAGTACTAGTACTTTTTTACCGATTTTGTTTAAAAGCTGAAATTTTGTTGAATTTTCGTGCTTTTTTTTATAAAAAAACTCACACTTTTTTTCCATTCACACACACACAGACAGACAGACCATGTCGCGAAAACCACTTTTTTGGATTCAGGGGACCCCAAAACGTGAAGATCCATCAAAATCTCGACATCGAATTTTTGACATGAATCCAATACTTTCTCTCTCTTTATATATTACATATATACATAGGTAAGAGAAAGTAAAATCAAAACAAAATCATAAAGGTGTCATTATAAAAATATAAACAAATTCATTTGTTCATCGTATTATCGAGGTTCGAATTATCGAGAGCCGACCGTTCTAAATTTCATGGAATTTTTAAGGTATCATGTTCAAACACACATAGTGATATATTTGCAAAAATATTTTTTTTGGATGCAGGGAGGCCAAAATCGTCGATAATCATCATCTCGGGACAAGGGCGGATACAGGGGGGGTAAAGGGGGTAATTACCCCCCCCCCCCGAGATTCGAAAAAAATTTATTTTTAATGTAAAATTTTTAAAATTAATACTTAAAAATTTGATGTGTATCTATATTCTGGCAAACAAGTACAGAATGCGCTTTTAAATTACCGAAATTAAAAAAAAATAGTGTGCTGTGCGACGAGTCACACCAGATTACCCCCCCCCCCCCCCCGAGAAACACCTCTGGATCCGCCCTTGTCTCGGGATCAACAATATTACTTGGTATACGAGCTCGTATACCTACTCTCGAGAGAGTAATAAATATTTAAATGAAATATTAAATTTATTAGGCCTATTATTTCCATGAGTCATTTGATTAAAAAAAAAAAAAATAATAATATTAACGCGAAATGAACTTGTTAAGTATAATTTGGTTGTGATTATTATTTCAAAGGAAATATCCCATGTCATTCAATGCTGGGATGAAATTACATAATTTAATAAAAAAAAAAAAATAGTAGGATGTAGTGTGCAAAATAAGGAAAGAAACGAAAATAAAGGGCTGTGTTTGAAAAAATTAAAGTTAATCATATTTTAATGCAATATTTATGAAGCACACAACAGAAACCGGGCCTGGATAAGCTGTGGTCAAATAGACCCGGGTTTAAGATAACTCCAGCCCTAAGCTCATTGTGTTTTTACTTTCTCTTACCTATGTATATTATATCTTTATATATATAATTCTTCTGTACGTGTGTATGTGACTGAACTCCTCCTAAACGACTGAACCAATTATGATGAAATTTTCTGTGTATGTTTGTGAGAGTCCCGGACAGGTTTTGTTTCACAAATAACAAAAAGTTAATGAGTAATTAACCGTTAAAATAAGAAAAAAATAAAAATTAGGAGAAAGGGTTGCCATGGTAACAAAATATAAATATTTACCCATGTTTACAAATTTTTATTTACATTTTGAATTTTAAAATATCGGCGTAAATTTTTTGTCTCTGTACCGGGAGAGTCCCGGAAAGGATATGATTCACAAAAAATCTCAAGTTCATGAATAATTAACCGTTAAAATAATCTCTATATATAAAAATGAATTGGGAAAAATGTTTGTATGTACCGGTATGTATATATGTATATGTTTTATAGAAATCCACAATTTTCAATGAAGGCCAGCAAGGGGGGGGTCCAGGGGCGCAGCCCCCGGCTAGGCGTAAGCCCCGCCGAAGGCGGGGCTTTGCGTCTAGTATGTAATATATATATAGAGAGAAAGTATTGGATTCATGTCAAAAATTCGATGTCGAGATTTTGATGGATCTTCACGTTTTGAGGTCCCCTGAATCCAAAAAAGTGGTTTTCGCGACATGGTCTGTCTGTGTGTCTGTGTGTGGGTGGGTGTGTGTGTGTGTGTGTGTCTGTGAACAAAATATCTCAAGAACGAAAAGAGCTAGGAGGTTTAAATTTTATATTTAAGTTAGGCACCCCCCTGAGACGTGACACGAAGCTTTTGAACAAAATCGACTAAAAAGTACTAGTACTTTACTGATGCACTTTTTCAGTTTTTTTCGATTTTCTCTAAATTTGCTCCAACGATTTTTTTTAAATTCAAAAATCAATTATTTTTTAGATTTTCAATAAAATGTATATTCTTATTTTGGCATTGAAATCTTCTGAAGACCACTTTACTTTTGTACTCCATAGAAAAGATAGGAGAAATGGTTGCCATGGTAACAAAATATAAATATTTCGCTATACTTATAAATTGTACATCTTGAAAATCGAATATATTGTACTGTCGGAAACTAAATACATGTCGACACAAAAAATCTGATGTGACAAGCACAGTACACAACTTTCGATTACCGAAGGTAAGAGAAAGTTGTGTGCTGTGCGCCAGTCACACCAGATTTTTTATTATATTTCAAATGACTATTAGAGAGCTTATTTTCATATCAAATCTAAATTCGCCGAAACAAAATTTTACACAATTTTGACAACTCAGTTGGGCTCCCATTCCGTTTTTCAAAACTCTTCTAATTTCAAAAATTCTACTTAACGAGATTTATATAATTTTTTTGGACAGACTTTAATGCAATTACGTGTGTCTAAATTACTAATGTTCATTACACCTTTGCGTGTTAAAATTTTTGAACAAAGTCGAGATTAGTGAGCATTCAGGCTATTAAGTTTCATAATAGGCAATAATTATGAATGTCAATTTTACAAAAATTATCCATAATTTAATATAAATTCACTTTTGCATTAAGCCCTTAATTTGAAATTGTATTTGATATATGCGTATATTTTGAAATAAAATTTAAACTCTCGACCGTAGGTTCTAGTTGAAATATTTATATTTTAAATAATTGACTTTATACTGTAATCACAGTAATGTCAAAATACGTATAAAATTTATTATTTCACCACTAAAAACTTGAACTATATCACCTTGTGAATCATTTAGTTTTTTTTTTTTTTTTTGCCTTTCCCTCCCCCCTTTGTTTCTCGGGGCCACCTAATCGAAATACAGCTTGACAACAAAAACATTGAGAGCAAGAAATTTTTTTTTTCTTTAAAAAAAAACACACACTTTTTCTCATTCACACTCACACTCGCACTCACACAGTCTTTTCGGCAACTCAGGCCATATAAGACTTTACGCTAACCGTTATATATGATAATATCTATTGGGGGTCCAGGCATTTCTATTTCTATTTAAGGCATTTGGTTTCCAAATGGCTTAAATAAAATCATCGGACTGCCTGGGGTCCGAACCCGCGACTTTTGGTATACGACGTTAGCACGCTAACCCCTACGCCAAGCCCGTGGGCAAAAAGAAAATTATTATTATTATTATTCCATTCCAATCCAGTGCCTGCTTGAGGATTTGTTTACATTCATGGAATACACAAATGAAAAGAATACATAAATATTTCTCTATACATTTCCTATGGGAGAAATCGTAACTTTAAGAACTAATAACTCAAAAAGTTATAGGAATTTCGGGATGAAAATAATTTTCCTGTAATCCCTAGAAGGTCCTCTTTAAGCATATAAAATTCCATTTCAAAATTCCAACTGGAAGTGGCCTAAATAGAGCTTGACAGACAGACAGACAGACGGACATTAGCGAATT
The DNA here is from genome assembly GCA_023213315.1 of Euborellia annulipes. NCBI lineage: Eukaryota > Metazoa > Arthropoda > Insecta > Dermaptera > Anisolabididae > Euborellia > Euborellia annulipes. The sequence continues at coordinate 4,346 of JAKCPI010014492.1, read as the reverse complement.
ATATATATAGATTCCTTCCTTCTTCCCTTTTGTGGACCTTGGCCAAAAAAGATTACTTTATTTAAAAAAAAAGTTTTTATTCTTTGACATTTTTTTGAAAACTGAATAGAAAAATTTTTGAAATAATCAACGAAGAAAAAGACATTTTTCGTTAATTTTGAAAGAACAAATCAAAACAAAATCCTACAGGTGTAAAGGGGATTAAAATTATATAAGAAAAGTATTTTGGAATTTTTTTGATAATGATAAAGCAAAACTATCCACTATTGACTTTATAACTAGAGATTACATACGATTTACAATACAAGTGCAAAGTTTCATAAGGTTGTCTGTCATATGTTTCTCATTGTTTAAGCTAGAAACTCTATGTCATATTTTTTATTAGGGAAAATATATTGAATCTCCTTGTGCCCCTTTAAAGATCCGAAATTTACTAAAATCCAATGTAAAATTTTAGAATTTACTTTTTGAATAGACATACACGGTGTACCGAGGTATGTCTTTGTAGCTGGAAGTATTATTAAGGAGTCAAAAAACAATTTTTAAGACATATGCAGCTAAAATCATTTCTTTTATTATTGCTGTTCCAGGCTGACGTTCCGGCCACTTATTCATTCTTTCGTTGTCATTTGAATGCGAATATGTGTCGCTGAAATTGTAATTTTCATTTAATCTCGCCTCCGGCTCGGAAGATGGCCTAGACCAGTGGTCGAAACGTCAGCCTGGAGCGGCAACCACAATAGAAATAATTTTGGCTACATATGTCTTAAAAATTGTTTTTTGACTCATTCATTGCACTGCCTGGGATCCGAACATTTGACCTCTTAATCTATATACCGGATGTCGCAGATGTCACGCACCCCATTGTTGGGATCGGAAGAGAAAAATATTCTGAGCCCAAAAATCCATGTTTGGTATTTTTTTGATTAAGTAGTTAATTAGTAATTAATTAATAAAAGTGACCAATCAGGAACGCGCTACAGAAGAATAGAAAATAAGTGGGATAGTAGTAGAGAAGCTTCACGTAAATTGTTTTGGTTAATTAATAAAATAATAATTATTATTATTGAAGTACAAAAATAATAATCTCAAAATAAATGACAGAGAAGTTTCAGCTGAGGGGGGAAAAGGCGGGGCCCAATCCACATTTTTTAAAAAAAAATAATTTATATTGTTTTGGTTAATAAATGAAATAATAATAATAATTTTTGAAATACAACAATTAAAGACTTAGGATTATTGACAAGAAAGCTTCAGACGAATTGTTTTGGTTAATTATTAAAATAATAATTATTATTATTATTTTAATAATTAACCAAAACAATTTACGTGAAGCTTCTCTACTACTATCCCACTTATTTTCTATTCTTCTGTAGCGCGCTCCTGATTGGTCACTTTTTTTTAATTAATTACTAATTAGCTACTTAATCAAAAAATTCCAAACATGGATTTTTGGGCTCAGAATATTTTTCTCTTTCGATCCCAACAATGCGTGACACCTGGGTATAATAATACCAGAGTGTTCGTCTGTCCGTCTGTCACGCTCTGTTTGACCAACTCCCCGTTGGAATTTTGAAACGAAATTTTGCAGTCTTATAGAGGACGTTATGGAGAGTACAGGAAAAATACTCGGGTCCCGAAATTCCTATAACTTTTTACTTTCTCGTATAGAGAAAGTTATGTAATCGTAAAAAAATTCGACTTCGAGATTTTGATGTTTCTCCACGTTTTAGACCTCCCTGAGTCCAAAAAAACCATTTTTGGCATTATGTCTGTGTGTGTGTGTGTGTGTGTGTAAACACGATTGCTTAAAAACCAAAGCAGCTAGATCGATGAAATTTGGTATATGCTCCTTACACTAAAATTGTAGATTTCTATCAACTTTTGGAGTAAATACGTCACTTAAAAGTAGTACTTTACTTAAAAAAGTTTTTTCAAAAATTTTGAAATTTTCAATTTTTTTGTTATATTATGATAAAATACTCTATTTTAAAAAGTTTTTATTCTTTGACATTTTTTCGAAAAACTGAAAAGAGATTATTCCCGACCTAAGCGAGAAATATTTATTTCATTTGAATTGACTACAAATTATTTGAAATAAATAGGAATTAAATGCCGAAAAAGACTTTAAAATAAATATAAATAATAAAATAAATAAAATTATTATAAATAATTAAAATTAAATAATTAAAATTATAAAATATATTTTTTTTGTTTTGGCTTAAAAGGTATCTACTGTATATTAATTAGATTAATTTAATTAGAATGTTTCTATTATTAAATTTTAATTTAAAATATAAGAATTTTTATTATTATAATAATTATTATTATTAATTATTTATAATAATTTTATCTGAATATGAAAACATACTAAAAAAATTCTACAAATGATTACAAGAACTGTCAAAAGAGAACTAGTGTGTTGGTCTTGAGATAATCCTCAAGTCCGTTTCCTCGAGGAAAACCCTAGCGTGTATGTTCGAATTTTTCCTTGGGGAAATCCTCGAGGAAATCCTTGAGACTTTTTTCCTTGAGGACGGCCTGAACGTGTATGGGGCCCTTTAGGAGCATATACCAAATTTCATCGATCTAGCTGCTTTGGTTTTTAAGCAATCGTGTTTACACACACACCCAGACGTAATTCCAAAAGAATATACGAGAAAGTCTCGGGGAAGTCAATCCCCATATTTGAGTTATTAATTCCTAAATTTTCGATTTCTCCCATAGGAAATGTATAGAGAATGTATTCTTTGCATTTATGTATATTCCATGAATGTAAACAAATCCTCAAGCAGGCACTGGATTGGAATAGTAATAAAAATTTTCATTTCGTAAAATCTTTTAGCCATTTGGATACCAAAAGGCTTAAATAAGAATCCTTGGACACCCAATAGATATATTTACAAATAACGGGTATCGTAAAAAGTCTTAAATGGCCTAAGTTGCCGAAAAGACTGTATAAGTGTGAGTGTGAATGGGGAAAAAGTGTGAGTGTTTAAAAAAAAAAATATGGGGAATGACTTCCCCGAGACTTTCTCGTATATTCTTACGTCATTTGTTTATATTTACCCTTTTTTTTTTTAATGACACCTGTATGATTTTGTTTTGATTTTTCTTTCCAAAATTTACGAAAAATGTCTTTTTCTTCTGTGATTATTTCAAAAACTATTCAGTTTTCGAAAAAATATCAAAGAATAAAAACTTTTTAAAATAGAGTAATTTATCATTATATAAGAAAAAAATTGAAAATTTCGAAATTTTTGAAAAAACTTTTTAAGTAAAGTACTACTTCCAAGTGACGTATTTACTCCAAAAGTTGATAGAAATCTACAATTTTAGTGTAAGGAGCATATACCAAATTTCATCGATCTAGCTGCTTTGGTTTTTAAGCAATCGTGTTCACACACCCACACACCCCATAATGCCAAAAATGGTATTTTTGGACTCAGGGAGGTCTAAAACGTGGAGAAACATCCAAAATCTCGAATTTACGATTACAATACTTTCTCTATACGAGAAAGTAAAAAGAAAAGGCAAGGGTCCGCCGCAGGCGGGCCCGATCCAGTTGATGGGGCTCCAGTGGGGCGGCGCGGCTAGTAATACGTCATATTTATTCAAGGTAAAAAAATCTTTAGGACTTTATTTAGGAGCGTTAGTACACTTGTGATTTATAAAGGAAAGTAAAATAAAATCTATTTGATTTACATTAGAGACCTGTCAAGCCAGCAAATGCGGATAGAGAATTATTGCACATTGCAAAGCTTGTTTTTTTTTTTTTTTTTAACAAAGAAACACAAAAGGGCATTGTCTACTTGTTGTTATTACCGAGGCGCCTTCTTGTACCTGAAATATTTTAGCCTAAAGGTACAATAAATAAATTTCAAGGACCCTGACATGAAAGTATGAGATTTTTCACCTTTAAATAAACACTATCAAGAAAATTAGTTGATCTTACCTTGTTATAAATGGTGAATAGAGCCGGTGGCGAGTGCTCAGCAGCTGCATGATTCTCACGTTCTTCGGGCATCCTGGTAGGTGGTTAGAATAAAGCAGCAGCCAGGTAACGACTCTCGCCTCCACGCGGTTGCTTACAGCTTTATTCATACACCTGAATGACTCTCTACCTCAACTACACCTGCCTCTCCCCCCTCCCACTCACTACTCACTATCCCCACCATCTCGTCGTTTCGTTTACCTCTCACTCACAAAAACATATGATGTCATTCTAGAGAGAGAGAGAGGGACTTTCTTCTTCCTTCCTCTTCCTGTTACAGTAAATTAATCCCACATTGTCCGAAACCGGACTAATCGAGTAACTAACTACATATGAAAAAAATCTGGTGTGA
>JAKCPI010014490.1:0-19845 GCA_023213315.1 Euborellia annulipes | reverse complement strand
AAATAAACATTTTGTTAAAAAAAAAAGGAATATAATATAATGTGATTCACTCTCTGTTCATGGTACGAGAATTAATAAATTTGAACATTAGCATAATTAAGCTAAATACAACTTGGTGAGGATGAATGAATAATTGATTCGAAAATTACCTGGGGTGAATATAACAATGGAAAGAAAACGTTTTTGTAAATAATTAATGTTAATTCCCTTCACTAATTGTAGCCCTGAGGATGATCCTAGATGCGACCGAAACGTCGGCCATGGCTAATTGAATAAATTTGCAAGGCTTATTTTTTTTCTCTCTTTTTTCATAGAAAAGTACTTTGTACTCAAAATATTTTTTTTTGCCCTTTCGGTACGATATATGCAGACATAATTTTTAATTTTTATTGGTTGTTAAAATATCATTTTCTCTGGCGATCACACCCTTAAAGTCCACTAAAATGTTGACAGTTGTGTGTCGTTCGTTAATTATAAAAGGATCGTTAGTGGCAATGTTAAAACGAGATAGAAAAAATGACCACGCCCTCGATATATACTAAATTGAATTGCGCATGATATAGGGTGTCCTATTATGTCACAACTTTTCATTATTTTCACACCTAGAGAACAAATTTCCAAACGACATAGTCAAAAACAATTAAAAAGTAAATAAAATTTTTAATATATAACTCTCGTTCGTGAGAGAGAGGTTGAAATGAAACCGGCTTAGAAAGAGAGAGAGAGAGAGAGAGAGAGACATTTACATTTCATTCATTCATAAATTTTGTAGTTATATAAATATAATAAAAAAATAAATATATATATTTTGTAATTCTTTATGCTAATAGGAAAATAAATAAAATCTTTTATTTACTTGCCAACACAATAGTAGTGTTTAATAATAGTAAATCACTTTGGGACAAGCTACAAAAAATTAATATCCTTTTACGTCAACCTTTTTGTACCACGGCCTGAAAAAAAAATAAGAATCATTAAACTTAGGCTAAGTCCTGAAAATGATTTTTTCCGTGCCTCCTACATTCGTAAAGTAGAGTAAATTAACAAACAATATTATGGATGTTTTTTTGTGATATCGGCCTTCATAATACGACCTTATCTTAAGTATGAAGGAAACCTTCGTGAAGGAGTTCTTGGCAAATTAAATCCGGCTTATTCGATAGATGGAACTCAAGGAAGTAATATTTTAGGGATTTTTTTAGTCGTAAATTGGCAACAGAAAATATGGCTGCTGTATTTAAGCCCGAAACTAACCTTACCTGAACTTAACCTTTCTCTTTTTACTTTTTTTTTTTATTTGTTTACCTTTTCACACGCATATAATTTTTGTTTTAAGATCAATGACACCAATATTTTTTATTTCCAATTACCTTAAATAATAAATTGTGTTAAGAGCAATATCTTCCCCTCTAAATAATGGTAAAAACATTTGAGTTCGTTTATCAGTAAGTATATTAATAAATGCCAATACTCTGAAAAATAAAAAATAAAGATAAATATAATTATTTTTTGGGTATAGGAGACTTTACAGCGAAGGAATTAAAATAAAAATCTTTTATATATTATAATTGGTAACGATCGATGAAAAAAATACTCCTCCTGAGGAAGATCGTAAGTAAACAATTATAATAAATAAAAGTTTTTTATTTAATTCCTTGGCCGCAAAAGTCTCCTATACCTAATTCCAAGTCTACAGCCACTTCTCATCACTAGTTGATAATTATTTTTGTATATTTTGATTGAAAACTACCTGAATCACGTCCAAATGTAAATAACGAAATAAAGATTAAGGTTAAGTAGAAGTAAGGTTAGTTTCGGGGTTAATTGCGGCAGCCATATTGCTGTTGCCAATTTATCACTAAAAAATCCCTAAAATATTGCTTCCTTGAGATATTTGTTGTTGTATTGTATCTATTGTATTTATATTGTGGTTATTTGGATATTTTCACAGAGGAGCTGGGTTGTTAAATAAATTTATTTATTTTATGTTTTTGTTGGTGTGTTAAAATGTCGACTGATTTGGTTATAACCGATGCTCCGAATAGGCTCGAGATCCAGAGGTCACTTGATCCTAAATATTCTCACATTTATTAGAATCCCTAGACAAAGAGCCGGAAATTTATTATTATTCCGCTTATTTAAATGTATATTTTCTTCTCATTCATAAATAATCGATTTGTTTCCTCTCCCGTTGCCACATGTCGAGTTAGAAGCCGGCTCACGACACTTTGTCTCTATTTATCGACTAATCTCCTTTTGGCATATAAATACCAGCTACCCTCAGACCCTCCGAAATCTATTTTATCCTGTCGTTTTATCACGCAACATATTATAACAGTTTCAAGATTGACTAAATAACTAAGGGCCGGTTGCTTCATCCTGGGTGAGCTTGTTAGCCCCGACTTTTTTGTATTACAGAAACCCACTTCAGTTTTATTTTTATAGTAAAATATACGATATTTCTCATCATTTTATTGCTAAAAGAAGTATTCTAGAAGTACATATATTTGTTATTTTACCTTATACTGGTATTCTACTTATTTTATCAATAAAATGATGAAATGTTGTATATTTTATAAAATATGTTATAGGCTAGGGCCCGCTTGCATCAGATCTCGTCGCCATATTTAGCCCTGAGTTAACCCTCACTTTTGAGTAATTTCATATAGATATATGGGGAATTGGAGGCCAAGGTCCGGGCTAAAGTTAGCCCAGGCTCAAAGGTGGGGCTAAGATTTAGCCCTGGGTTGACACGTACGAACATGTATTATGAACTCAAGCATCCTAACTTCACCAATATAAATGTAAAAAATAATATAAATGCAATCTGGAATCTACCGTTTTTTTGTTATTATTCATTTTATGTCAATCAGGATTATACTCGTATATCCAGGATATATTGCAAGTTGTTGAATATTCTCCTAACTTCATCTAAGGCATTGCACATGTCTTGTTAATAAAACTATTTGTTTTCAAATTGAATGCAAATTGATATTAAATATTTATATGAATATTTTCAGTTGATATTACTTCTTGTTAGGTGAAAATAAAAGGTATATTTCTTTTGAAATTATCTTTATTTGAGCCACACAGCTGGCAATTTGTCAAAATAGTTGTGAAGATTGGAACAATTGACTAATTGTTATGTGAACTCTAATAAATCTTGTTTATTTTTTTGAAAATTTTCAAATTTTAGCAAAAAAAAATTAAATTCTTATATTTAAATGTATATTAATAATATTTATTTAAATTATGGGTGATAATATCAATTTTTATTTTTAATAATTTTTATAAGATGCCTTAATGGAGTTGCAAACTTCACAAACAGAACATGATTTGTTCCCCCGGAAGAGGGTTTCTGCATTACAAAAAAAAGCCATTTAGCCCGGGGCTAACAAACTCACCCAGGATGAAGCAACCGGCCCTAAATTGAAATTCACAAACTCTGGTGTAACTAACTGCACTGCATCACACCAGATTTTTTTTGTATATAGAAGACATAGGTCTTTTATGTCACACTATTCATTTTGCCAGATGATAAAAGCTCTATCAACCATATTTATTATATTAGAAAAAAAAAAATGATGGCCAATTGGAAATAATTTGTCATCCTATAACTTACTGCCCCTCTCTGTGATGAATGAAGTAACGTTTCGTTTCTATGGAAACGCATTTTCTGACGTCTCTCCATTTTTACGTCATCGAAAACGTCCCACTCAGTTGACTCCATCGAAGCTGATATATATGATATTTTTTTATTTCCTTTTATTTACAAATGGGATAAAAAAGGGAGCTAATATTTCAGATGAATTTGTCCTTGTAGCAAGCTTCCTTAATTTTACCTTAAAAATTTCATTTATATATTCTTAGGATCTTCCAGGATCAGGAGAGTTTTTTTCATTATTTTTAAATAAATAAATAAATTTATTTATTTATTATTAAGGTGCGTGTCTCGAGGTGCGGTCACAATTTTGAAGCTATCGACCTCAAATTTTTTTTAAAATTAAAGCTATTTTAAATATCTACAACTTATAGAAGCCTCTTTTTTTTTTGATTTTCGAAAAAAAATTTTGTTTTTTTAAATTAATCGCATTAAATAAAAGATATTTTTAAAAAATTCGGTCTATAACTTATAAATCAGACGTTCCCCAACCTTTTTTGATGATCGGCCCACTTTTTCCGTAAAAAAAAAAAAAAAAAAACGCTGAGGCCCACAGTATACAGGGTGTTCCAAAAAGGACTTTACAACTTTGCAAATTCACATAAATTTATAAAAAAAAAAAACCTAGAGAGGTGATTCTAGTGTCAATTGTAGAGAAACACATCAAGTTTTGACTCACCTAGAACCACTGGCGCAACCAAGGGGGGTTTAGGGTTTTAAATCCCCAGGAGAGAAAAAAAAATTCAAAATATATATTACAAATAGAAAAGAAAAATATAATCTCTAATTGATTGAAAGACTCAGGATGTCACAGCGACTCTTGATGACATCCTGAGTCCTTCAATCAATTAGAAATGTCTACACAGCAAGAATCCCTAAATGAAAATCTGGTGTGACTGGCGCACAGCACACAACTTTCTCTTACCCTTCGGTAAGAGAAAGTTGCGCACTGTGCTGGTCACACCAGATTTTTTGTGTCGAGATATATTTAGTTTCCCATAGCACCTTAGTTTCAAACTTGCATTTTAAATGTTGACTGCTTCAAATAAACTATGGTTATTTTTCAAAATTTTAATCTCATATTTGGACATTTTATACACAATATAGATTCGTAAATAAATACAAAATTTCATAAGAATTGGAAAAAAAAAATTTTAAATGTGTAAAAAGTTCCAAAGGGGACCCCTTTTGAATCGAAATTAACATACAAATCCCTATAGGAAATTAACATTGGTCAAATGCGAAGATTAGGTGGAAAGTTTAAAACGCGTAGAAAGAGAGAAGATAATTTTGTGAGAGAGAGAGATATATATGTTTTCTCCGAAACAATTACAGGCAGAAATAAAATAAAAATAAATGGGAATTTAAATAATAATTGATTTTTAATCTAATAAAAAGAAAAAGATTTAAATTCCGTTACCATGGCAACCATTTCTCCTATCTTTGCTATGAAGCACAAGAGTAAAGTGTGCTTCAAACAATTTTGAGGGCAAAACGAGAATATACATTTGAAAGAGCATCTAAAAAATAATTGATTTTTGAATTTTAATCAAAATCGTTAGAGCGAATTTTGAGAAAATCGAAAAAAACTGAAAAAGTACATCAGTAAAGTACTAGTACTTTTTGGCCGATTTTGATTAAAAGCTTATTTTGTCGGTCCCGGGAGATGTTTAACTTAAATATAAAATTTCAGCCTCCTAGCTCAATTCCTTCATGCTTAAAATTGAACACACACAGACACACACACACACACACACACACACACACACACACACACACACACACACACACACAGACAGACAGACAGACAGACAGACCATGTCGCGAAAACCACTTTTTTGGATTCAGGGGACCTCAAAACGTGAAGATCCATCAAAATCTCGACATCGAATTTTTGACATGAAACCAATACTTTCTCTCTCTATATATATATTACATATATACATAGGTAAGAGAAAGTAAAAATATAATCTTTCTAATAAGGATTGCGAATAGCAGCCAGGAAAAAATCAAATTTAGATCAATTTTTATCAGATTTATTTGATCGTCGACGTTTCGGACGCCAGTCGCGCCCTTCTTCAGGACAATCAATCGTCAATCAAATACAGATGGAGGTATTTTTATAAAAATTGATCTAATTTTTTGTCTGATTTGATTTTTTCCTGTCTGCTATTCGCAATCCTTATCAAATTAAACAGCCATTTTCTCCATCATCTTTATAATCTTTCTTTTTATTTGAAAAAAAAAAAAAAAAAGAAAAATAATAATAATTTCTTAAAGTATAACTTACTGTATAAAAAATAATAAGCCCGAGCAATTTTATGGGGGAGGGGGGGGGGCAGACCCCGTTTAGGCGCTCCGTCCGCCAATGGGGGGCGGCGCGGCTAGTCAACCCCCCAGGAACAAATCCTGGTTGCGCCACTGCCTAGAACTAGCGGCAGTTGTGCGTTAAAGATGGATGTCTTCACTGGCTCTGTGTTTTGGTTTGAAATGTCAAAATCATATAAATTTATTCAAAGAAGTTACAGAGCTGGTTTTGGTGTTGTTTAAAGAGAAACACATCAAGTTTTTTTTTTTTTTTTTTATCTCAAATTGAAGATGTTCTTCCCTTTGTTTATCCTGCACACATCCACATTAGTAGTCAATTTCTTCACATACTCTTTAGTTTGAGGTAATATATACACTAGGGTGGCCGCAAAAAACAAAATTTTTTAATTTCTTTCGGCCGAACATCCTAAAAGTTGTCTTTTGGCTAGAAAATGATAATGGCAAAGTTTTAGCTAAATTGGCTAACGTTAACCCGTGCCTCATCGGGGTTAAAATTTTGAAAAAGTGCGATTTTATCTAAAAAATTCGCAGGTTTTACTTCATAAAACGAAAACATAGTATCGTAGAAAAACGAATCTTGGCTCATTTCATAGCAAATTTAATTCTCTTGAGGTTTTATAATAACCATTTTTTTCATTAAAACTTATAGATTTAGTGATATTTACAAATTCCCCCCCGGCCACAAAGATCAATTTTTCAAATGATTGCTAGTTTTATAAATAAAATAATTTTGATGATTTTGGGACGGAGTTTTTAATTAAAATAATAAATATGAATAAATAAAAAAATATTTTTATATAAATTTAAATTTTTTAGTATTAAAAATTTTTGTTTTTGTATTATTTTATTGAATGTGTAGGGGGGAGGGGCGTCATACGATTAAATATTTTTAAGGGAGGCGTTGTAATATAAAGTTTGGAAACCAGTGATTAAAGTAAGACTCATTCTAGAAAATTATACTATGTGTAAAACCCAAAGGCGGATCCAGGGAAGTTTTTCAGGGTTTTAATTTTTTCTGACTAGACGCGAAGCTCGCAGGCGATAGCATTGTTAATTATTTTATTTATTAGGATTGGATAAAGGGTTGAAAAATTGAAAAGAATGTTTTTTAATTTTTCTTAGCTAAATCGAAGCCAAATAAATAGAAAACATTCAAAAAAAAAAAAAAAAAAAATAGTGTTGATTATTATTTGGATTAGAGGGATGAAGGGTTGATTATTTAAGAAAGGCCTTGGAATATTCCACATAACTTGTTGACATTCTTTTCCAGCTCTAAATATAGTTAGATTAGAGTAAAAGTATTTTTTTTTTCTTTTTAATAAAAAGGGAATTGTTATGTTCATCTATTTTATTTCAAAACAAAGAGAGAAGAGACAAGTCTCTGTTCAGTCGAGTTGGTGGCCGAGCAGGCAGGCGCCGACTTTTTTTAGTTGCGTTTAAAGTGAATCAAAGTGAATAATTAATATAGTGTAATCCACCCTGACCTCACCGTCAACCAGCACACCCTCTTGAGTGTCTTATTAAAGGTAATTATTATGCATTTTATCGTTGAAAAAAAAAATGATAGAAACAAATAATTTGACTGCGAAAAACAATTCTTTTGAATATGAAATTAAATATTTTGCATTTCACTAAGGGTAGAAGGTGAATATAAGCTGTTGAAAGGGGGAGGGGAGTGTAGGTGTCATTGAAAAAATTTGTTTTTTATTTTTTATTTTTTTTTTTTAAACACTTTCTCATTCACACTCACACACACACACACACACACACATACACACAGTCTTTTCGGCAACTTAACCCCAAAAAAGATTAAAAAGATACCCGTTATTAATTAATAATATAAATATTGGGGGTCCCGGCTTTTCAATTAAGTCAATTTGGATCCCATTTCCGAAGGGAAAGAAAATTTCCACACCCCAAACCTAAAAAACGCAATCCTAAATTTTCCACCTCGAAGACCGTGTGGGGGGGAGAGGGGGACAAAAAAAACTCAAAAATTTGAGAAATCTTCAGGTTTTTGCTTATATCTCGTAAACTATTTATATTTTGTGAAATATAGCACAATACAAAAATGTAGAGCATTAAATTTGCTAAAATTTGGTACATAAAAACGAATTCGTAGACGCAATACTAACCGAAATACGGCCGGTCAATTTGACAAAATATAAATAGTTTACGAGATATAAACAAAAACCTGAAGATTTCTCAAATTTTTGAGGTTTTTTTGTCCCCCTCCCCCTCCCCCTCACACGTTTCTCGAGGTCGAAAATTTAGGATTGACATTCTAGAATATGGGGTAGTAAAAATTTCATTCCCTTCGGAATATTTTCCCGGCAAATTGTTATATCGAATGGTCTATATTGTGATTTTCCACTTATTTTTCAGAAAAAGCGATATATCAAAACCGAAATGCTAATTTGTAAATATCACTAAATCTATAAGTTTTAATGAAAAAATGGTTATTATAAAACCTCAAGAGAATTAAATTTGCTATGAAATGAGCCAAGATTCATTTTTCTACGATACTTTGTTTTCGTTTTATGAAGTAAAAACCGCGAATTTTTAGATAAAATCGCACTTTTTCAAAATTTTAACCCCGGTGAGGCACGGGTTAACGTTACCCAATTTAGCTAAAACTTTGCCATTATCATTTTTCTAGCCAAAAGACAACTTTTAGGATGTTCGGCCGAAAGAAATTAAAAAATTTTGTTTTTCGCGGCCACCCTTATATACTGAACATGTTTTTGAGCGCCCCTGAATCCAAAAAAAGTGGTTTTCCCGACATAGTCTGTCTGTGTGTCTGTGAACAAAATATCTCAAAAATGAAAAGAGCTAGGAGATTGAAATTTTATATTTAAGTTTGGCACCCCCTGAGACATGACATGTAGCTTTTGAACAAAATCGGCCAAAGAATACTAGTACTTTACTTTTTCAGTTTTTTTTTCTTCCGATTTTCTCAAAATTCGCTCCAACGATTTTCATTAAAATTCATAAATCAATTATTTTTTAAATGCTCTTTAAAATGTACTAGGGTATATATATTTCGGTAACAAAAAATCTGGTGTGACAAGCACAGAATACGATTACCGAAGGTAAGAGTTGTTTGCTGTGCGATCAGTCACACCAGATTTTATTTAATTAGACTCTTGAATGATTTATAATACACGAGATCCTTGACACGAGATAGTATTTCATTTACATTAGCAATTAATATTGAAAATATTATAGGGGTTTAAATGATCGCAGTTTTCCGAAAATGAACTATAAAAAAAAATTGCTTTCGAAAAACCTCTAGATACCCCTTCTTCTATTTTTTTTTTTTTTTGTTGGTTTTTCGGAACCACTCGGTCGAGTTTCATGCGCTTGGTTCACTGCAACAATCTTGCTTTTCTCCCTAAAAAAAGTAAAACAAGAAATGTTAATTTAATTTTTTATTTTTCAGCTTGTCAGAAAATTGTCCAGCAACGTCTATCAGCATCTTCGTCGTGTTGTTTGACTCCGACAAACTCGCGGCCAGCAACGCCTTCAAGTCAGGGGCGGTGTTGTACAGCAGCGCCTGCAGGCGCCACTAACGGAGGCCTCTCACCATTGCACACCCACCACGCGTTACTCGGTCAACACAAGGTAATCAATGAGTGGCATCAACGATCTCTATAAATATTCAGATTAATCAATAAACAAATATCTCCTATTTTATAGAATTACCCTCTCTCACTGTCAATATGCAAATTTTCACAAATTAATAAATGAATTTAAATTAAACCCCATTAGAATTTGATTTTTTTATTAAATGAATTCCATTAATATTTTAATATATTTAATAACAAAAGAGACTAAATTAAAACGTCAATAAATGTTCATTTTCAATTTTACATAAATGAAATGAATTTAATTTTATAATAGTATTATATTTACTTCATTATTAGTCGAATTAATGAGAAAAATTCAATTATTTAAATCATTGATTTAATTCAAACATTAAATTTATAATATGACATCTGGATTCTAATGCATTAACATAATCAGGGTCCAGAAGATGCTGAAAAAATCTTGTTTCTCAATAAATATTGCTAACCCTGCGGGCAAAAAGATACTTTATTATTTTATACTTTTCCTAAAATATCTAGTCATGGTTCCTTCAGAGATTGTCATTCAAATAAATTATTTATACACCCCATGCAGCAACTTTGAGAGAAGGGGGGGGGGGGGGGCGAAGCTCAACTAGGGCGCCGTTTTCTAATTTTAAAATAAAAGTATTAATTTTTACTTTTTTTTTTTTTTTAATCACCGTCTCTAGGCTATAGGCCTAGGGCGCCAAAGGCTTAATGCGCCTGGGGCGGGAGGGGGTTGTGCCCCCTTCGCCGCCAGCTAGTTACGCTACTGACCCCATGATACCAGTGTCAGTTTTTTCTCCGGAAATCTTTTTTAAAATATATTATTTTTGTTTGTTTGTAGGAGATGCATCAGCAACAGGCGACACCACCAGCGTCAGCGGCGAGCCGATCTCTTTTAAATAGCAGCACTACTAATGGTGCTCCAACAGCCCCTCGTATGCATGCGCCACAACCTCCAGTACCAACTGATAATAATCATAAAGAAGAGCCACCTCAGAGAGGGGGATTGGCTCCTTCGACGGGCGCAGCATCCAGTTGGGGTAGTAGTACACAATTGGCAAGTGCTGAGAATAATAATAAAGATGGGGGTTCAACTCAAGCGTTGCAACCACCAGCTAAGGATAAGGATCTTCCGACTCCTAGCTCTACACCCACTACTAGTCGGTGAGTACAATTAAATTTTCTTTCATATTTGGACCCTGTTACGCAATAGTGTGTCAAGGGCCACCTACCGAGTTTTGAAAAAATTAACAATAAAGTTTTTTTTGATTATATATAATTTTTTTTTTGTCAATTGTGCAAGTAACATTAGGCCTAAATATAAATTTTTTTTAGGACATTTCATAAAAAATACTATTAATTATAGCATTTGAAACAATATTCCGTACCTAACTCAATTTTTAATTTTTTTGGCTCTTGACACACTATTGCATAACAGGCTCCATTTAATAACAAATGGTAAAACCCCCCCTGGACCCCCTTGCTCGCTTTCGGTGAGCAACTGCATCAAATTTATGCGGAAATTTTAAGTTTTAAGTTTCCTTCTCTGAATTAAGTTTTGA
This sequence comes from Euborellia annulipes, assembly GCA_023213315.1. Taxonomy (NCBI): domain Eukaryota; kingdom Metazoa; phylum Arthropoda; class Insecta; order Dermaptera; family Anisolabididae; genus Euborellia; species Euborellia annulipes. The sequence continues at coordinate 8,680 of JAKCPI010014490.1, read as the reverse complement.
AATTTCCCTCTCTGACTCCACTTCCTTTTACTCTGGCCAATCGGCGCCCTGATAGGCACATACACACTACACACAGGAAGTCAGTGACTAGCGATTTATATATAGTAATGATCTTAAATCTTGAATTCGAAACGTCCTTTGAGATAATGTAATAAATAGAGACCGGACAAAAAAGCATAAAAAAATGGAAAAAAGTGCTTAAAAAAGCATAAAAAACTTGAATAAAAAGTTGTTTAATAAGCATAAGTTGAAAAAAGCATCTAATAAGCAATTTTTACTCATACCAATGGCATATACAAATTTTTTTTTTAAAGAAACTAAATTTATTCCGCCCCGCCCTGCGAAATTTTTTTTTTTTGCGGAACCAAATTTTTCACCCTGCGGAAAATATTTTTTTTACAGAGCTGTATTTTTTCACACTGCGGGGTTTTTGGAAAATTTGGGGGACGCCCCCCCCGATATACGTCCCTGGTGTATGCGTGTGTGAATGGGAAAAAGTTTTTTAATAAAAAGAAAAAAAAAATTATAAATATTCGTAAAATAAGTTCAAATAAGCACGAAAGGGAAAAAAGCATGAAAACTCAAAAAAGCATAAAAAATGCAATCTCAATGCACTTAGTTTTTCCTAATTCGTATAGAAATTAAATATCAAATGGTTGCTTATAAAATTGAGCAATAAGCATTTTGCTTAAAATCCGGTCTCTAGTAATAAATATAACTTTCGATTATCGAAGAGAAAGGGTCATTCACAAATTTTTTAATTAGACCTAGTAAGAATTATTAGATGAATCTGTTTTATTAATGCAGGAGTGAGTTTCAAACACACATAAAAATGGATATTTTAAATTGCACCTCTTGTTTGATGATCATATGAACCCTTTTATGTGAAGCAAAGCTGATTGTTTTAAAAGGGTTCCCTGTCGATGTCGACGAGGGTAATTGATTGCCACCCAGCCATCCCCCCTCCCCCCCCCTCCTCTCTCTCCTGTGTCTACATGCATGCTTCAAATCAAAGGAGAAACAAAACTCATCTAATCACATTTTATATCAAAATCTGCTCAATAAAAAGCCCAAAAAAAATTCTATCTCTTTTGCTTTTTACCTTTGAATTAAAAATTTATTTAAAAAAAAAAATGAATTTTTACTTTCTCTTACCCTATATTTTTTTATTGCAATTTATATTTAATTTTTTTAATTTGCTAATTATTTTTTTTGTTTGTTCTAGCAAAAGCCGACGGCGGTCAAATCTCTTTACGCCGTCAAAAAAAGGCGAGGATAAATTAAAGAATGGTGAATTGGGATCTGGAAGAGCAATACCTGTTAAACAGGGATATCTTTATAAAAGAAGTAGTAAAGCACTTAATAAAGAATGGAAGAAAAAATATGTAACATTGTGCGATGATGGAAGACTTACCTATCATCCTAGTTTGCATGTAAGAAAAAAAATTTCATCCATTTAGGCTCAATGCTTATGCTTCGAGAGGAGCGTTTTCCAAACTGGGAGGCGCGGATTAGTCTAAAGGGGGGCGCGAATATTAGCAACAGCGAGCAATTTTCTAAATGATTGCTAAAGTTTTATAAATAAAATAAAAAATAATATAACAGTTTGTATTAATACATTTTTTCCTTCCTGTGTATTTATATAATAAATTTTTTGGCAATAAAAATTTTTTTTAAATATAGGAACATTTATTTGTCTTTGGCCAAGTTAGTGGTGGCTTATTAAAACAATATATGGTATATTATTTGGATTTTATTTACTAACTTGGTCATAGACAAATAAATCTACCCAGGGCGTATATAAGGGGGGCCGGGGGCCCACCCCCAAATTTCTCAAACACATATACACATATAGGGATATACATAAATCAGCGCAACAAATTTTTCCGCAGAATGGAAAAGTTTGGTTCAGCAAAAGAAAAAATATTCCGCAAAAAATTTCGTGTGAAAAAAAATTTAGTTTCTTAAAAAGAACCCCCCCCCCCAAAAAAAAAAAAAAAAATTTATATATACGCCCCTGAATCTTCCTATATTTAAGAAATTTAGCTGAAAAAAATTGTACAATCCCACATTTATACATAAAAATTTTTGTTTGTATTATTTTATAAAATGGGGAGGGGGGGGGGGGAGGGAGGCGTCATACGATTAAATATTTTTAAGGGAGGCCTGGTAACTTAAAGTTTGGAAACCACTGTTTTAGAGATTATAAACTGAGCCATTAAAAAAAAGTGGCGTATTTTTAAAATTTTTTTTTTTTTTTTAAATACCAATATATTATTTATTTAAAACATTTAAAAATCTAATATATATATATTTTTTTTAGGATTATATGGACGATGTACATGGCAAAGAGATCTCTCTTCAGTATGTGACTGTTAAGGTGCCTGGTCAGAAGCCAAGAGGCTCGAAGTCAATTATGGCAAGTGCTGGATCTAGTAATGGCCTTCATGAGACTCTTGGATCACTCACCATTACAAGTAAGCAAATTGTACCATTGTACCAAATGATCGTTTTAAAATTAATCTTGTATTTAAAATCTTTTTTTCGAAAAAGTTTGCGACAATCTCAAATTTTTTTTTTTTTTTTCTTCAACCTGGCTCGCCAGGGAATTTTGTTAACTGAATCTACTAAATATATATTAAAGATGTGGGTTTTCTTTAAAATATTGCGTAATATTGTAATAAATTGCTCTAAAAAATAGTTGATTTATGAATTTTAATCAAAGTCGTTTGAGCCAATTTTGAGAAAATCGAAAAAAAAAAACTAAAAAAGAATTCCGTAAAGTACTAGTACTTTTTGGGTAATTTTGTTCCAAAGCTTCGTGTCACGTCGGGGTGTACATAACTTAAATATACAATTTCAACCTCGTAGCTCTTTTCGTTTTTGAGATATTTTTTGTTCACAGACTCGCACACCCTCAGACAAACCATTTTGCGGGACCCAATTTTGTGAACTTAAGAGACCTCAAAACATGTATTTCCATCAAAATCTTGACATCTAATTTTTGACTTGACTTCAATATTTTCACACTATATCAGTGTCATAGTGAGCTTAACTCGCGCCCGGGGCACAATACCTTTTTAGCGCCCCCCCTCCTTTTGAAAACCATATAATATTATATGTAAAATATACAAAATTATTATATTATACTGGCACTAATTTTAAAATATATTTTCAGAAATCAATTATAATAAAAATAAAAATTATGCAGCAATTTTTTGTTTTGCGGACCATTTGGCGCCCCTTTGGGAGTAGCGCCCGGGGCATGATGACCCCCCTTGCTCCCCTCTCGCTACGCCACTGCACTATATATTACATACATATAGAGAAAGTAAAATAATATAAGTATAATGGAAACTAACACTGTCTGCTTTCTTGTCCCTCTAACACACTACGACCTTTACCTCTCGCAATATTTTTTTTAAAAGTAATTTTTTATTTTCTAGGTTTTCAGAATAAAGAGAAAAGGTTGACTGATAAGGTGCTGTTGACGGCGTTTGAACTCCATAAAGACACTGCTGCTCGTGCTCTGATGGTATTTCCAGCCTCTACTGACGATTCACCTTTTATCAATACAGCACCAGGAGCTGGTCTTTTCAACGGTGCTGCTCTTGATAAGGCAGAGACGCCAAATGTCAAAAAGAGACATCGTCGTATGAAGAGTAGCGGTGTTAAGAATACTGAAGCTGATGGTAAGAAAAAGAAACAATGCTATACACACCTTTATAATAATAATAAATATTGTAAACAAATCAATCTCTGATAGTACTACACGGACCGATTTTGCGTTATATAAATATAATATTAAATTATCATAAGTTTAAGGTGCGCGTCTCCGGGGAGCTAATTTTGTTTCCAGCAGCCACAATTTTGAAGCTATCGACCTCAAATTTTTTAAATTAAAGCTATTTAAAATATCTACAACTTTTTAGAAGCCCTTTTTTGGATTTTAGAAAAAATAAAATTTTTTCTTAGATTAATCGCATTAAAGAAAAGATATTTTTAAAAAATTCGCTCTATATCTTATAGATAATTAAATTAGTAATCATTGTGTTAAAAAATAATTAATTTTTTACCCTTAAATAATTAACTGGAATCTTTAAAATGAAATGGAATAAATCCCCTGTATCCCTATGGGAAAAACTAACTCCAACTAAAACCATCTCTTGCCGCCTAGAGTAACTCGGTACTGAATCTTGTCCTAACGGTTTTCGAGATGCGCACCGTAAATTAAAAATATCGAAATAAATTATAATTACTGATATAACTAAGCTTATATGATATTTGATTTTTTTAATAATTTTTTTTTTAGATTCGGATGGCTATGAGTTTTTTATCGTCTCGTTAGATAATAAACAATGGCATTTCGAAGCTGGAAATTCTGAAGAACGAGATGAATGGGTAGCAGCTATCGAACAACAAATTCTTAATTCTCTTCAGGTAAAAAGTTTATTTATACTTAATTTATTTTTAATATTAGACTTATGCTGTTTATAAAAATTTTTAATTATTTATAGGGAAATGAATCAGCAAAGACCAAATCACGGATGACAACATGTGTTGATACAGTGTCAATTCAGGGAGTCAGATCTCGAGTCCCTGGCAATTCTTATTGTGTCGATTGTGATGCCAAAGGTAAATTAAAATCTTTTTAAACTAGTAAAATAAACAAAAGTTTGAATAATTAGTCTAATATTTCTGTTCCACGTCCTGTGGTCTGGAAAGCAAGAATATATATCGTTCACCTACCAAAAAAAAAAAATTTATTAAACAAAATAATAATAACGAGAACTAAATTTTCTATAGAAAATAGAAAAGTGTTAATAAATTTAAATGTTTTATTGTTGTAAATGGCTTGAGATATTCTAATTTTTGGGGTGGCCAAATCGCGACCCTCGGCCCGCCTTGAACATTTTTCCGTCTCATGCAGTGGCGTAGTGAGATTTACTCGCGCCCGGGGGCACAATACCTTTTAGCCCCCCCCCATTCGAAAACCTTATAATATTATATCGGTAAAATATTACAAAATTATTATATTACACTGGAACTAAATTTAAAATATATTTTCCAGAAATCAATTATAATAAAAATTATTCACCAATTTTTTGTTTTACGGACCATTTGGCGCCCCTTTGTGGTAGCGCCCGGGGCATGATGACCCCCTTGCTCCCCCCTCGCTACGCCACTGGTCTCATGCTACAAAATTTATAGTAATAATGGCGTAGTCCTGATTATTGAAATTCCTTTTTCAGAAAAAGAGGTATGGTGAGGACAATAAAAACCACGATGAAAAATTAATTAATTAATTTAATTGTATATCAATAAATTGAAATAAATAGAGACGTAGTCTAATTGGCCTTCGATGCCGAAAAAGACCTTAATAAATTTAAAAAAAAATCTAATCTTGATACGAGCTTTTCTCCAAAATATAGTTTTATCAATTACTAAAGTATCACTGTATTGTAAATTTAATTAAATTTAAATATTTTCTAGAATTATATATTTGAATTAGATATTAGTCTTCAAAACATCTAGATTCTTTTCGGACTTAACTAAGTCATAGAGATATCTAACAAAGCTGAGTGTTGTTTATTGGCGAGGCCAAACATCCCATGGCCCCCGGGAATCGAGCCCAGGATCTCCGCCTTTCCGGGGCATAGTGCTGTCCATTGCACCAGGCCACCGGACCCTCGACCTCTCTTTTGATCACGCCTGCTCTAGAACTTAAATATTATTATTATTTCTAAAAAAATAAATATTTTGTTTGTATTACAGATCCAGATTGGGCGAGTCTCAACCTGGGAGTTCTCATGTGTATTGAATGTTCAGGAATTCATCGTAATCTCGGTTCACATATATCACGTGTTCGATCACTTAATCTCGATGATTGGCCGTAAGTATATATATATCTGCATATACAATATATCCCAAATCTCTCGCAAAACTGATAAAATTGCCGGGAGTTGCATATATGTATAATTAACCGATAGAACGGAATTTTTGGGTTGTAATTTTAAATTCGAAAATCCCAAGATGTAATTATAAACATTGGCAAATTTTTTTTATAGACCTGGACACGTAGCGGTGATGTTATCAATGGGCAACACGTTAGCTAATAGTGTCTGGGAATCTCGGATAGGATCTTCCTCGTCTTCAATTGCTAAACCTGGACCAACATCATCACGTGAGGATAAAGAACGTTGGATTCGTATGAAATACGAGGGCAAAGAATGGCTCGCACCAATTTCAAGGACAACACCTTTAGGGCAGCAACTGGCTGATGCCGTACGACGTGGCGATATGAAACAATTGGCATTGGTACTCTCACATGCAGGCCCAGAACATGTGAATGCTACATTGGGACCACCTAGAGATCATCGTACACCTTTGCATCTTGCATGTGCCATGGGAAATCTACCCATAGCACAACTTCTCATCTGGGTAAGAAACAACAATGACCAAAATATGGTTTGGCAAATTAAATACAATCTTTAATTTCTAATTTCTTTCTTTATTTCAGCATAATGCTAATATTAAATCTGTGGATCATGATGGAAGAACATGTTTAGCGTACGCACGCGTTGCCGCTAATTTAGCGCTAAACAAAGCCAATTCTACAGGACATAATAGGTAAGCAGAAATTAAAATAGAAAAATCTGGTGTGACTGGTCGCACAGCTCACAACTCTCTTACCTTCGATAATAGAAAGTTGTGTTCTGTGCTTGTCACACCAGATTTTTCTGTGTCGAGATATATTTAGTTTCCGCCAATATATTTTTTTTATTTTATAAAACATCCACACTTTTTTCTCATTCACAGTCTTTTCGGCAACTCAGGCCATTTAAGACTTTTAACGTTACTCGTATGTTTAAATATATCTATATTGGGGTCCAGGCATTTCTATTTAAGCCATTTGGTATCCAAATGGCTTAAATAAAATCATCGGACTGCCTCAGAGTCCGAACCCGCGACTTTTTGTATACGAGGTTAGCACGCTAACCCCTACACCAAGCCCCGAGGGCCGCCAATATATTAGAATTCAAAAACAAAATTTATAAACATTGGAAAATATTTATATTCTGTTACCATGGCAACCATTTCTCTTATCTATCCTATGAAGTACAAGAGTAAAGTGGTCTTCATAAAATTTCAATGGCAAAATGAGAATATACATTTTAAAGAACATCAAAAAAAATAATTGATTTTTGAATTTTAATCAAAATTGTTGTTGCTAATTTTGAGAAAATTGAAAAAATACATCAGTAAAGTACTAGTACTTTTTGGCCGATTTTGTTTAAAAGCTTATTTTCACGCTCCAGGAGGGTGTCTAACTTAAATATAAAATTTCAACCTCTTAGCTCAATTCCTTCATGCTTAAAATTGAACACAGACAGATAGACAGACCATGTTGCGAAAACCACTTTTTCGGACTCAGAAGACCTCAAAACGTGTATATCCATCAAAATCTCGACATCGACATGAAACCAATATTTTTCTCTCTCTATATATATATATATTATTTATATGCATAGGTAAGATAAAGTAAAAACTTTTATTTTATAATAATAACGTTAATATTTATATACTGTATATTTTTAAAAGTTTCTCCATAAAACAAGAAATTTTTTTGTTTGCAGCAATAACAGTAGCAGCATTTCAGGTGGTAATTGTGACCTTTCACCAACCGCGACCGCATCTCTCGTTGAATTATTAATAGCAAACGGATGTCCTGAGGTGGTCAGCACAAGCACCAACAGCCTGAATAACACATCAAACCCAACGGTCACAACAACAACAACCTCATCAACAAGCAATATCAGTCTGAGTAACAACAGTCATATAACGGCCTCTTCATCAAGTGGGGGGACATTGCCTAGACGACGACCCCCACCCACCGACGGCCTCAACATCAACAAATTTCGATAAATTACCATCTAGTGTTATCTAACGGTAACTTTTTTTATTTTTAATTAATCTATCGCTATTTCAATTTACACACACACACACATACACAAAAACAAACATACACCTTAAAAAAATAATTATAAGCCTTTCACCTTCTCTCTTATTGTATAGAATTTATTTATTATTGTCCCGAAGAATGCGTGAATATTGTTTGTCTTAGATAATATATAATAAATAAATAAATCACTCATTAAATAAATAATTAAATAAATATACAACAAATTTGTATAATAATAATAATAATTAAACTGTACATAAACTACATGAAAAAATCCAAATACACATACACTTATATAAAATATATATATATTGATATTAATATTTTTTATTTAAGGAAAATATATATATATTTTATCTCTATCTCTTTCTCTCACTATGAAAAATTTTATTGTTTTAAATGTATTTTATATTTGTTTTGTCTTGTTAATTAAAAACAAAATATTTTTAACAAAATGGTTATTAATTTAGCTATGAAATATAAATTTAAGACGAACTTAATTTTTAAGTTATACAAAAAAAATTGTTTCATTTCCTTAAAGTGAATTTTAGGATTATATCAATAGATCCTATATATCTAAAGATTAATTAAGTTCGGTTTAGATTTAAAGTTGAATTCTAAAATGATAAAAAAACTAAATACATCATTGATTTATTTTTAAATTTTGTCGAAAATCATGGTGATATTAATATTAGAAAGAAAAAATTAGCCTGAAAG
>JAKCPI010014488.1:0-17653 GCA_023213315.1 Euborellia annulipes | reverse complement strand
TCGCGGGTTCGGACCCCAGACAGTCCGATATTTTATTTAAGGCATTTGGATACTAAATGGCTTAAATAGAAATGCCTGGACCCCCAATAGATATATTTAAACTTACGAGTATCGTTAAAAGTCTTAAATGGCCTAAGTTGCCGAAAAGACTGTGAATGTGAGTGTAAATGAGAAAAAAGTAGGAATGTTAAAAAAAAAAAATCTTTTAGCCAAATTTGGGGTACCTATTTGTAAGTAAATTTCAAGAAAAAAAGTTTGACTTCCGGGGGAGGGGGTGGAGGGGGGACACCCAAGAAAAAGTTAAAATGACGCTAATGCAATCAGCATGATCTCATTAAGGAAGTCAAATCGCAAGACAAGGTATAGTCTATAAAATAATTTGGTGAGAAGAGAGAAGAGGGGATAGAATATTTAATTATAATATTTTTCTCTTTTGCTATATATAGACTCTAATAGTGCGGAAAAGTAAAAGTGATGTTATGATAACCGCACGATGCGATACATGGTTGCCTAACTTCTAGATGGTCAAGTTTTATTTTTCTATTAATTCTCGTCTCACTCATCTTTTCTAATTTTAATGTAGCCAGAGTGGCCTTGCGTCGGGTTAAATAATTGCTACGAGATTAATTCAAGCAAGACTGAGCAAGGTTAACTTTAGGATAGGTGGCCCTTAGTGACAAATTCTTACAGTAGCAGACGAAAGAAACATTGGCATAATATTTACACTGATGAATAGAGCCTAAATAACTTTTAAAATTAAGCTACGCTACGTGTAAAAAATTAGATTCTATAAAAACAAAATAAAAACATTTTTTTAAACAGGAATTTAAAATTTATTTATTTAGTTGATCCTATATTATAAGCAGAACGGGGGGGATGAGTTCCCCCCCCCCCCCCATACACAAAAATATTATTATACCTGAACTCCGAGGGGGCCCGACCCTCTCAAAGACAAATTTTCGTGAAATATTTTTTTTTTTTAATATAATTTTTTTACTTTCTCTTACCTCTATATAGGCTATATGTTAATATATATAGAGAGAGAAAGTATTGGATTCATGTCAAAAATTCGATGTCGAGATTTTGATAGATATACACGTTTTGAGGTCCCCTGAATCCAAAAAAGTGGTTTTCGCAACATGGTCTGTCTGTGTGTCTGTTTGTCTGTCTGTGGACAAAATATCTCAAGAACGAAAAGAGCTAGGAGGTTGAAATTTTATATTCGAGTTAGGCTTAGGCACTCCCATGGGACGTGACACGAAGCTTTTGAACAAAATCGACCAAAGAGTACTAGTACTTTACTGACGCACTTTTTCAGTTTTTTTTTATTTTCTCAAAATTCGCTCCAACGATTTTTTTTTTTTTTTAATTCAAAAATCAATTATTTTTTAGATTATTAGGGTATTTTATGGCTAGTGGAATTTGTATCAGGAATGAAAAGTTGGAAGAAAAATTCTGGCTGCATTTTTCTTCCAACTTTTTAGATTATCTTTAAAATATATATTCTCAAAATTTTTATTTACCGGTATACTAATTAATATAGATAAATAATATTTATCGTTTAAAACACATCTTTCTCAAGTACATTTATCGTAGGATAAGTTCTGTTTATCTTTACATAATTAATTTAAGTAAAAGGCTGGTGAATTGCATCTATTTGTTTATAGAGTGAGCCGAGGAACTTCCCAATTAAATATTTATTAAAGACTCATTCACAGTTCATGTTTCAATGGATAAGTTATGTACTGTTTACAAATAAATTTCCTAGCGCCAAAATGAAGCATAGATATTAATTACTAATGCAGTTTAGCCATATATCTCATTCTAACAAATTGATCGTTTTTTTAAGCATTAAACGTGAACTATAAATAACTTAATAAATTTGATAAACCTTAATTGAATCAAAAAATTAATTCGTTACAGAAAGTTTTATCTTGAGATAAAAAATATAGGCCTATATAGTAATAGTAAGTAAAATATATTTAGGCTTATATTTAGGAACAAATATAGCCTACTTCTAAAAATATTTTCTGATTATTTCATCTTATTTTCTAACAAATTTAATTAAACTAATGGGTATTTTTTCATTAATTTTTCTTTCCCAACATAGAAAATTATTTAAGACAAAAATAAACGCATTTATTTAATGATTGTAATTTTTTTTACATTCCTAGTAGCCTATAGTCTATATTTAATATTTTTTTTATTTTAACCATTTTTACTTTCTCTTCCCTCTATATATATGTTAATATATAGAGAGAGAAAGTATTGGATTCATGTCAAAAATTCGATGTCGAGATTTTGATGGATATACACGGATATACACGTTTTGAGGTCCCCTGAAACCAAAAAAAGTGGTTTTCGCGACATCGTCTGTCTGTGTGTGTATGTGTGTGTGACTGGGTTCAATTTAAAGCCTAAAGGAAATGAGCTAGGAGGTCGAAATTTTATATTTAAGTTAGGCACCCCTCTAGGGCGTGAAAATAAGCTTTTAATCAAAATCGACCAAAGAGTACTAGTACTTTACAGATGTATTTTTTCAGTTTTTTTTTTTTCGATTTTCTCAAAATTCGCTCCAACGATTTTTTTTTAAATTCATAAAATAATTATTTTTTAGATGCTCTTTCAAATGTATATTCTCATTTTGCTCTCAAAATTGTTTGAAGCACACTTTACTCTTGTACTTCATAGGGAAAATAGGAGAAATGGTTGCCATGGTAACAAAATATAAATATTTTCCATATAAATTCTTGAATTTTAATATATCGGCGGAAACTAACTATAAGTCGACACGAAAAATCTGGTGTGACAAGCACAGAACACAACTTTCGATTACCGAAGGTAAGAGAAAGTTGTGTGCTGTGCTACAGTCACACCAGATTTTTTAAATAAGGTTATTCAAAATACTCTATTTTATATTTCTTATTTGAATGATTCTAATTTATCATTTATCAAAGTTCATCAAATACCCTTTTAAATAAAGTCTTCAAAGGAAGAATGAGTTTTGATTTTGATTTAGATCAAGCATTTTGAAAAGCTATAACAAAAGCTGTCGGTCGTATCTTTTATAAATTATCGTTTCCATCTATATTCAGATTATTAAAAATATTAAATTATGTTATGGAAAATAGTAGGTCATCAAAATTAAAATGGGTTTTTGAATTATTATTCAGAGTGTTGATTAAATAATATTATTTTTTATTCGTATTTAATTATTAAATAAATTCATTGCATTTATTATGGAAAGATGAGTTTTTAATTATTTTTTCAATTTATTTTATGTTGAAATTTCGCTAAAAACCTTGGTTTAACATAAGCTAGACCATTAACAATGATCCAATCATTTACCTTCAGAATAAAAGAAATTATAAGTAATAAAAGTAAATAACTCCAAATTTATTTGAATATTCTATTTAAAGATGTAGAATTTATTTTTTATTAACGATGACAACATCCAAATCTTAAACGACTGTCACCGACAGGCAATTCAAATATGAATGAATTTATTCATATAGACGCTCTGGGAGGAGGTAAATATATAAAGCGTTATTTATGAGGTTGCCAACGCTGGATTTAAATATTCATCCAGGGAAGCAATATTAGAAGAAAAAAACCCTCTCTCGATATTTTTAAATGAAATATAATAAAAAAAAAAATTTGACGATATTCATAGGGATCAATATTTATTTAAATTAATCAATAGAAGTGAATTTATATTCCAATTTTGGACAAAGATATCTAATTCTCGATGCGTTTGAATTATTTTAAATGTATGAAGTGGCCGGTAAATACTACGGTCATGAGTGTCAACAAAAATGTTGAGATGAAAACGTAATTTATATATACTGAGAGAGAACTGTTTGAATGTAAAGCTCCTTCTATACAATAATAATGATGACTCAAAAATCTATTTTTTCCTTGATAGTATTGACCAAAAGGTGTGCCGTTTCTTGTGGATATTTCTCAGAAGTCCAATTCCGATCACGTTTCTTTTGAATAGAGTTTTCTTTTGGACGTGAAGAACAAAATGCTTCACTTTAGAAGCAAATAGGTTAATCCATTAGGAAGTTATCGATTGCCAAGTTTTGAAAAGTTCATGCAAGTTGGACAGAGAAACATCAAACAGAAAAACATCTTTTTTTTTAGGTCTAGAGAATCATTTCCCTATTTTTATTTCATCGGATTTCCAAGGATTAGTATAGTATTTGGTATAAAGAAGAAGGAGAGAATCGAGATGAATGGATTAGAGAGAAACAAAACAATTTCTCTCCTTTTGAGCCTCATTTAATTTTAGTTTAAATACCTTGGCTGTGGTCAACTTGACCCAAATATACGAGCGAAATCATCTATCTCGATTGTATTTTGTTTTCCTCTTCAATTTGGTCTATTTTTATTAGATTTGGCATCGAGAAGCGAAACCGCGAATGAGTCGACCACACGAGCAACAAATTAACCAACACAAGCATAACCATTTATTCTCTGTGAAAATTTAAAATAATCACCACGAATTTAAAGATTCTTAATACGTGATAATTTTGATAAAAAAAACTTTTATTATTTCTAATAATACTAAGAGCTTATCCAATTATTAAAGAAAAGGTCTTGTTTAATGACCACAAGGTCATGAGGCTAAGTGCACATTCTCAGCAATAAAATTTATTTAAATTATATAATTTATAAAAGAACCTATTATACTCCTGAAAAGGCTTTAAAATAAAAATACTCCCAAATTTGTAGTTGAAAATATTATTTGACTTTTTTATTTTGCCCTCTCGGCTACCAAGGCCATTTAGGGTTTTATATTTTAGTGAGTAAGTTATATATTTATTTCAAGTATTTTGTATCGATGAAAACCGATCACACGATGGTTTTTCGGGGTCCCCCACCCGCATTGCGATCTAGGTGGCTGTTGCTTTACTCAGTATCTTATGATTGCATTTTAAATTTTTCATCAGCATAGTGAAGTGGTTTAAAAATGTCATAGGCTCCTCTATTTTTATATAAATCTCTAACTCTGAACAAAAATAATTTAATAGAGAGTTCGAAACAAAATATTTTGTCACTAGGTCTTATAAATTAAAATGGATTTGAAAGAACGAGTAACAACATATTAGAAGAAGCCTTATAAATTTAGAAAAATTAACAAAAGACAATGTTTATTTAAAAAAATATTAAAAAATTTTTTTTTAAGAAGTATGTTCTTACCAAGGGCGGATACAAGGGGGTAATTACCCCCTTTACTCCCTCCGCCCTTGGTAAGAACATACTTCTTAAAATTGTTTTTTAAATATTTTTTTAAATAAACATCGTCTTTTGTTAATTTTTCTAAATTTATAAGGCTTCTTCTAATATGTTGTTACTCGTTCTTTCAAATCCATTTTAATTTATAAGACCTAGTGACAAAATATTTTGTTTCGAACTCTCTATTAAATTATTTTTGTTCAGAGTTAGAGATTTATATAAAAATAGAGGAGCTGTTCTTACCAAGGGCGGATACAAGGGGGTAATTACCCCCTTTACTCCCTCCCCCTTGTATCCGCCCTTGGTAAGAACATACTTCTTAAAATTGTTTTTTAAATTTTTTTAAATAAACATCGTCTTTTGTTAATATTCCTAAATTTATAAGGCTTCTTCTAGTATGTCGTTACTCGTAATTACCCCCTACCCGAGATTTGAAAAAATATTTTTTTTAATATAAAATTTTAAAAATTAATACGTAAAATGTGATGAAGATAGGGGCTGCCTGGTGGATATTATTGAAAAGGGTGAATAAATAAATTCAGAGCTAGTATTCAGGCAAATTTATTCGGATTATATCCCTCCGCTATAGGCCAACGTTTCGGAGCTCAAATATAATCCGAATAAATTTGCCTGAATACTAGCTCTGAATTTATTTATTCACCCTTCTCAATAATACGTAAAAAATACAAAAATTTGATTTGTATATATATAAACAAGTACAGAATGCACCTTTAATATATATATATAGGGGAGAGGGCGGGACATTGGGACACGAGGCACATTGGGACATTCGAATTTTAGCGCTACTAAATGTAAAGTTAGATTGTACTCTTTGACCATTAGGGTGCATTAAGTACCCATTTTATTATAGAAAAATTTTAACAGCGTCAAGCTACGCCATAGCTAGTTACACGTTGCTACATCATATTTGTCCTGCGTTGTAAAAAAATCGGAAATCGTTTGAGGTCGATTATTTTCCATATGAACGTTTGAATTAAGACAGTTGAAATATTAGAGATAAGTGGAGTAGTTTATTCTTACTATTTCGGTACATGCAGATGTAATTGTTTATTTTAGCTATTTGTATAGCCTCATTTTGTTTATAAACATGATTGAGGTAGATTGGGACATCTAGCGAGAGGCACATGTGGACACTAATAAATAAGAAATTATATATAATATTTAAGATATTATATGGTGGACAGGGCCGCAGACAGACTTGACGGGCCCCGGGGCTACTTACCAAAATATACCAAACTAATGTGGTACTTTATTTGAAACCTCTCGGGTATTAATCTAATTTCAAAAGACTTTCCGATGAGCTAGAGGTGGGAAATTTGATATTTAAGGGTCATTTTTGATGACGCTAATCATCAGTTGGGTTTTACCAAAATATACCAAACTAATGTGGTGCTTTATTTGATGCCTCACGCTTCCTTAATACTCTATAATAATAAAAAAGACTAAAAAAGATTAAAATAAAAATATAATAAAAAAAAAACTTAAAAAAAAAATGCTTTTATTTAAATCGAACTAAAAAGAGATAAATAATTTAATTGTTCTTGTTAAAATTGTTGAATATTTATAACTTAAAATAAAAGCGTGGGGCGCTCATTAATAGCTTAAGGAATTGTCTATAGCCTCGGAATAACTTCGAAGCGCCCCACGCTTTTATTTTAAGTTATAAATATTCAACAATTTTAACAAGAACAATTGAATTAAATTATTTATCTCTTTTTTAGTTCGATTTAAATAAAAGCATTTTTTTAAAAACGTTTTTTTTTATTACCGTATATTTTTATTAGCTATCCTGAGTCGTGAAAAAGATTGATTTGAGATTAAAAGGCCCGGGCCCCCTGAGGAAAAAAAAATTCAAGAAAATGATTTTTTTTAATTGAAATTTTAACCATGAAAATTATTTTTTATTAGAATTTTAAGGTGGGAACGCAATGGGCCCGGGCCCGGGGATATAGCCCCCCCCGCTTGCCTCCCCTGTCTGCGGTCCTGATTGTGGAATATATCCGACCTGATATATTGATTGATATTGTAATCTTACTAATTGATTTTAATTTGTATTTTTTTTTCTCTTTTTTTAAATGAATCGTTTATTTCAGAAGCCACCTAAGCGACAAAATTTCAAATCATGTGTTTTTGGTGCTACTGTACAACAGTTAGGAGTGAACAGATAAAACCGCGTTGGCTGTTTTTATATATCTACCAGTGGCGAATTCAGGGGGGGCCAGGGGGGCCGGGCCCCCCAAAGCTTTCTCCAAAACAAAAAAATACCTATTGTTTTCCCTAATGATTTTTTTTTTTAAATAATTATTTTATTAACTCTCATAAATTCTAAAATCTAACAAAAAAAACTTATAAATAATTGAAAAAAATCTCTAATATTTCCTTGGCGTGCGGGATTTTTCATTAAATAAAAATATTTATTTAATGTAAACAAATCCTCAAGCAAGCCCTGGATTGGAATATAGGATCTCACCACAATAGCCCTCAGGCAACTCTACGAGGAGAGGGAGTTGCTGTGACATCCCGTCCTGTGGAAGGGACGTAAATAAGGTTCCCTCTCAGTGATGCATTCTTCGAAAGGAGTAGGCTACACGCCGGTGCTGAGGGAGTCCCTCCTCAAACTAGGACATCCTCCATAGCATAGAAGAGGTTGGATATAAGGAGCCGGTTGGAACCAGAAATAAGGATTAGTTCACTAGCTAGAGACGAACGAAGGAGGAGGAGTTAGAGATAGAAAATGATGTAACTTCACGGGGTGCCGGTAGATGGCTACGGCCAGAGGCCGGTTGGGTTTGAGGTGTGTGTCTTCGTGCACGGAAGCACCTCGGGCAAATAAACGGGGATCCCGATAGGAATTTCAAAATAAAAAAATAAATAAAAATAATCTCTAATATTTGCGAATTTTGTATTAAAATAATTTTTTATTTCAAGAAAAAAAATTTTTTTTTATTTTTTTTTTATTTATAATTATTATATTATCTAAAAAAAATTTCTCCACTTTAAGTTTCTTGGAAAAAGGGGGGGGGGGTTCATAAAACTTTTGGGCCCCCCCCCCCCCCTAAGCAGAAATCCTGGCTACGCTACTGATATCTACGGTAACAAAATTGTTTAAAATAATAAAACTGCATTATTATTTACACTTTAGATTAAAATTAGACATACAATGAAAATGAAAAGGGGGGCGATAGGTGTTAGTCAGCCTCCAGAAAGGGGCGATGGGCCAAAAAAGGTTGGGAACCACTGTGTTAGATTGTGCCACCTTTATTCACCAAATTATTTTTTTAGAACAAAACAAATTGTTTTTGTCCACATCTGCCTCTTCACTGTCCAAATCTACCTCACCCAAGAGGCACATTGGGACAATTTGGATTTTTTGGAAAATTGCAAAAATCTAATTCATCTATTGGTGAATAAGCGCTAAGCCTATGGCAATAGATAGTGCATTTATCAATGTCGACAACATAACATTATATGATCAATAATATTGAAAGCCAAACTATACACAGCTAATTTTATTTGTACTGTCCCAATGTCCCGCCCTCTCCCCTATATATATAAGTAAGAAAAAATTGTGCTCTGTAGATCAGTCAACCCCCCCCCCACCGAAAAACTCGTCTGAATCCGCTCTTGGTTCTTAGAGACCAAATTTGTATCAAAAATAACTTTAAAGAAATACTCTATCTTTTACAATTTTATTGAATGTCTATTAAGTCTTGAATTCTTTAAAGACAAATATTTTTCAGGTCAAATCATTTTAAAAATTATATATGGTTTAATAACAATGTGACAGGGAAATCTTGAATTTCATAGCATCATATGTAATCATATTCATAATAAATGGTCCAAAAAGGAATATTTCTGCAATTTAGCTCGCTTGCTAAAGTGTTCAAATATTTCATATGTGACATCTTAATCAATTTAATTTATGTTAAGTATCTTCATTAATATAAATTTATTTAATTAATATTTTGAATATCAGAAAAGAGTTGTATCGTCAAACAGGTTAGATCAGTGGTTTCCAAACTTTATCTTACCACGCCTTCCTTAAAAATATTTAATCTTATGACGCCCCCCTCCCATTTTATAAAATAATACAAAAACAAAAATTTTTAATGCTAAAAAATATAAATTTATATAAAAATATTTTTTTATTTATTCTTATTTATATTGAAACTAGCAATCATTTGGAAAATTGGTCCTGGCGGCCCCTCCCCTTAGAGGAGGAGCGCCTCACAGTTTGGAAAGCGCTGGTATAAAGGTATTTTATGACTGGTGGAATTTGTCTCAGAAATGAAAGTTAGAAGATAACGCAACCAGAATTTTTTCTTTGAAAATATATTTTAACAGCTTACGTTTCGGCCTTGGTAAAAGCCATTCTCGGATGACCACTAACAGCTCCGAGGATGGCTTTGACTAAAGCCGAAACGTCAGCTGTTAAAATATATTTTTAAAGAAAAAATTCTGGTTGCGTTTTCTTTTAAGTTTCATTCCTGAAGAAAAATATTTTTCTCAAATCTTATTTTCACGCCCTAGGGGGGTGCCTAATTTAAATATAAAATTTCAACCTCCTAGCTCAATTCCTTCATGCTTTAAATTTAACCCAAACAGACACACAGTCAGACCATGTCGCGAAAACCATTTTTTTGGATTCAGGGGACCTCAAAACGTGTATATCCATCAAAGTCTCGACAAATTTTTGACATGAATCCAATACTTTCTCTCTCTCTATATATATATATGTATATTAACTTATACATATAGGTAAGAGAAAGTAAAAATTCGAATTGAGATTAGTTCTATATACAAAAAGATGCGGTAACTCACCCCAGTAAAATTCTAAGTGGACTAATCATATCTTACTTTTCTACCTAATGAAAAAAAGCCCTTCAAAATTCTGCAAGGGATTCGATGGGTTCCTAAGTTACCCAGTGTTATTATTATCTGTTTATGAGAGTTTCGAAATCTTCAAAAATTAATTCCGCCCCAGTAATAAGAAATTTTAGAATGACATTAAAATGTTTCTACCCCACTATCCTATTTGTTAAATATTGAATATAAATTTTAACTCAAACGGAATGCACTTATTTTTCAGTAAAAGTATTAAAAAACATTAATATCTTTGTGAATTATAGGGGAAGGGGCATTAACACCCCTGGTTAATGCCTTCATACCTCCCCCCCCACAAAATATTTAATTTCATATTCAAAAGAATCGTTTTTCGCAGTCAAATTATTTGTTTCTATCATTTTTTTTTTTTTTTTCAAGGATAAAATGCATAATAATTACCTTTAATAAGACACTCAAGAGGGTGTGCTGGTTGACGGTGAGGTCAGGGTGGGTTGCACTATATTAATTATTCACTTTGATTCACTTTAAACACAAATAAAAAAAGATAGCAACTCGGCGCCTGCCTGCTCGGCCACGCGCTCGACTCGACTGAACGAGAGATTCGTCTCTCTCTTTGTATAGGAATAAATAGATGAAAATAACAATTCCCTTTTTATTAAAAGTAAAAAAATACCTTTTGCTCTAATCTAACTATATTTAAAACTGGAAAAGAATGTCAACAAGTGATTTGGAATATTCCAAGGCCTTTCTTAAATAATCAACGCTATTTTTTGAATGTCTTCTATTTATTTGGCTTCGATTTAACTAAAATAAATTTAAAAAACATTTTTTTCAATTTTTCAACCCCTAATCCAATCTTAATAAATAAAATAATTAACAATGCTATCGCCTGGATCCGCCTTTGGGTTTTACACATAGTATAATTTTCTAGAATGAGTCTTTCTTTAGGCCAGTGGTTTCCAAACTTTATGTTACAACGCCACCCTTAAAAATATTTAATCGTTTGACGCCCCCCCCCCCCTCACACATTTAATGAAATAATACAAAAACAAATATTTTTAATACTAAAAAATATAAATTTATATAAAAATATTTTTTTTATTTATTATTATAATTAAAAATTCAGAATCTTCTAAATTATTTTATTATTTTATTTATAAAACTGGCAAGCATTTGGAACATTGATCTTGATGGCCAATATTCGCGCCTCCCCTTAGACTAGTCCACGCCTCCCTAGGGAGACGCGCCTCACAGTTTGGAAAACGCTGGTTTAGATAATATATTTATATCTCTCTATTGAAAATGAATTCGAAATTATCCTTGAATTTTTTATTTATTCATTTTTTTTAGATTATCTCATAATAACAATTTTTTTATATAGATCTTCTACAGTATTATTATCAACACAATATCAAATTATGCAGCGTGGAATGAGGAAGGGGGTTTGTGGTTTGTTAGTCTACTTGTTAAATGTTTAATGATATAGCCGACAAGTGGGAGTATTTGTGAGGCTCTTTCATTTATTTTGCTTTAAATGCAATGAACTCGAATTGTCATAAATTCAATTCAATAATCAACATTTTGGTGAAATAAGCACATAATATTTCACACTTTAAAAGCTTATTTTTTTAATTGTTTGAACAATGACAGAAGATGGCAGCCAGGAAGAAGGGTCTCTAAATCAATGAAACTTCGCGACGTTTATTTCCAACGTCGGGAGTTTCATTGATTTATACAAACTCCTTCTTGGCTGTCACCTCCTCCATGGTTCAAATATTTCACTCACGGCCACTTCCACACGATTTTTTAAATTTGTTTTAAAGTCTTTTTTGTCTTCTCCAACTCCTAATTATTTCAAATGATTGGTAGCCAATTCATTTGAAATAAATTTTTCTCGCTTGGGATGAGAAAGGAACCCAGGACCCCCGGCACGAGAAAAATGCATAGCTAAATTATATTTCGAGTTTTTTACCCCTGGGTGAAGAACAAGTAATGCAAGAACCATATTGGGGCCCAGGCATTCTTATTTAAGGCATTTGGTATCCAAATGGATTAAATAAAATCATCGGACTACCTGGGGTCTGAACCCGCGACCCTTGGCATACAAGGCAGGCGCACTACCAACTACACCAACTCGAGGGCAAAACACCTTTTTTATAAATGTAATGTATCTATCATCTTATGGGATAATGCGAAATATCCCATGGGATAGATCTTCATAAACTCATTTAAACTCAGAATACATTTCTGTTTCTTTCATTTCCTTCTGAATAAGAAAGTAAAAAATGCTTATATAAATAATAAATTAAATGAATCCCTTCTATAATTTTATTAATTTAATTATACCCCAGAGAGCTGTTATTTTGAGTTAGAAAATCAATCAACAGGGATTTTTTTGTTCAAATTAAATTACTTATGTTTTGCAAATAAATCTAAAGTTATAACACTGTTTTCAAAGCAGTAACAAAAAATTCTATTAAACGATAACCAAAACAAATTAAATTGATAAAAAGATTTAATAATAATAATCTAAGGATTTTTGCTGTGTAGGCATAATTTTTAATTGATTGAAGGACATCCTGAATACTTCAATCAATTAAAAATAATAAGAAAATTATAAAAGACTTGTTTCTGTTTAACTGTGGTTTATTTGTGCAAATTACAACGTTTAGACCACCTATTCTGAGGATAATCTAGCTTAAGGTCTCATTGAATGTTGCATTTGTGTCAATTTTTTGAAGTGATAATATACTTGTCACCGAAACAACATTCTTTGTGTACCTGAGGAAGGAAACAAAATGGGTTGACGAAACGTTGTAATTTTTACAAAAACTTTACAGTTAAATCAACAAGCCTTTCAGTAATGATAATAACTGTGAAAGCCTAAATACCAAAATGAAAAAATCTGCTGTGCTTGTCACATCAGATTTTTCGTGTCGACATATATTTAGTTTCCGCGGATATATTAGAATTCAAGATGTAAAATTTTCAAGTATAGGAAAATATTTAATTTGGTGTTACCATGGCAACCATTTCTCCTATCGTTCCTATGAAGCACAAGAGTAAAGTGGTCTCCAGAATATTTCAATGGCAAAATGAGAATATACATTTTAAAGAGTATCTAAAAAATAATTGATTTTTGAATTTTAATCAAAATTGTTGGGGCGAATTTTGAGAAAATCGAAAAAAACTGAAAAAGTACATCAGTAAAGTATTAGTAGCAACTCTTTGGCCGATTTTGTTTAAAAGCTTATTTTCACGCTCCAGGAGGGTACAAAACTTAAATATAAAATTTCAACGTCGTCGTTCTACTAAGCATATTCATATCTTTAAGTTATTTCCAAAACTTTTGAATTTTTACTCTATTTGTATAAATTTTCGAAAAAAACTTGTTGAATTTTCAAAAGATTCAAGTTTGGAATAAAGGGATCAGAACAAAAATGAGTCCCAAGAGAAGAGAGAGAGAGAGAGCTCTATCTATAGCTACCTATTAACCGTAAAATGAAAGAAAAGCGATTGTTCTCTGCAGAATGGGATGAAACCCGTGGAGAATCATTCCCCACGCTCTCGAGTTAAAGCGAATGAAATATGACAAGCTACAAGCTTCAGCTTCAATTGCTCACCTTGACTCTTTTCTCTACATAATAAGATATTAATTACCATAATACTAATTTTATTTTATTCGCTCAGAAATGACTAATTACACCAGCCCTATACATGTAGGTACCTAAATCAATAACCGATACCACCAATATCTCCAACTGAGATGAAAAGTTTATAATTGAAGGAAAATTTCCATTTTATAAATAAACTACTCTTTTTGTAATGATAAGGAATAAAAGCAAAAATAAAATTGCTGAGGGGAGATAAAAAAAAAGTGATAAATTTAGTTTTTACTAAAAGACATTAATGGAAAAAATAAATATTTTAAAGAGATAACTTATATTTTTTTGTGTACAGTATGTACACAAGAAACCCGAGAATTCATTTTTGTGAATTTATTTATTTATAGTGATATGCCGCCTTTTTAATTAATGGCCATGTGATTTCGGAAAAGTAAAACATTACATTTTTGACCTAGAGTTGACTTTTATTCTGTATAATAAAAAAAAACCTGCTATCAATTGAAATAAATAAGGGTCAATGTAAATAAGTATATTTTGATAATGATAAAAATAATAAATCGAAAGTCTCCTCGTAATTTTCTTATATTCTTAAAAAAAAAAGTGATTATATCAAAAACTATTTAGTTTTCGAAAAAATAAGTAGATAAAGTACTTTCGGGTGAGGGAATTTTATTTATTTGTTTCCAATGTCTTTTTCAATATCTAACGTACCCCGGACCCTATTTACATATTTCAAATAATTGGTAGCTAATTCATTTTGAAAAAAATTTCTCGCTTGGGACGGGAAGCGAACCCGGGCACCAGATATTCCAAAAGTTAAAAAAGTCAAGTATATATAGTTGAATATACCGAGACCAGAATCACTGGTCACATTTACAATTTGTGAACCAGTGTATAAGGATCTCGGAGAATAAGAAGTCAGATATATCCCCAGATTAAAAATTGTTTTTTTTCTCGGGTTCCTATATCTGAAACACACATACTTTGCCATTGGCCAAATGGGTTTACCGACGGCCATTTAATTAAGATAAAAAAAAAAAAATATAGTTGAATTTTTAGGATAATATATTCACAAAAAATACACGCAAACAAATCCAAAAATACTTTTTCTGGATTCAAGGGAGGTCTAAAAACGTCTAGAATCAAAAAATCTCGTAATTGAATTTTTTGCGATTACAATAAAGTTACTTTTTTTTCTAAAAATCGGGATAGGTGGCCATCGAGAAATTAGGCTGTTGAACGAAAGCCATCCATACTCAATTTTTAGGATAATATATTCACAAAAAATACACGCAAACAAATCCAAAAATACTTTTTCTGGATTCAAGGGAGGTCTAAAAACGTCTAGAATCAAAAAATCTCGTAATTGAATTTTTTGCGATTACAATAAAGTTACTTTTTTTTCTAAAAATCGGGATAGGTGGCCATCGAGAAATTAGGCTGTTGAACGAAAGCCATCCATACTCAATTATTTCAAATTTATGGAACATTTGTAAATTCTGAATAGCCTTTCAAGTCGAAAGATATATATAAAAAAAAAAAATACTTTCGTTATTTACGTATACTTCATTAACAAGAAAATAAAAATAATTTTAAATTTTTTAGCTTATTATAATTATAATGTTACTATAATAAATAACTGGAAAGTCATCACTGAGTTGCATCAATTAATATACATATGTCCTTTGGTTGTTTTTCCAATAAAACAATTTAATTAATTTTCCCTTATTCGTTGGAACAAATTAAATATTAATTATTTAATCATATTCTCAAGCGGAAATTGAAAAAAATTAAATTACAAAATATAAATTATAGGGCAAGAGTTTATAGATATTATATTATTAAATTTCAAAAAGCAGCCTAGTTTTTTTATTCAAAAAATCGTATTCAGGCAATGAACGCTTCGTCAAGTAAATCGATTTTTTAGGTTGTAATTATTATATTAATAATTTATAAGCATTGCGTTTTTTAAATTTTACCAAGTGTGAAATAGGAAAATCTGGGGTGTGGTCGCACAGCACACAACTTTTTCTTATCTTCGGTAATTGAAATTTGTGTTCTGTGCTTGTCATATCAAAATTTTTGGGTTAGCATATTTCTAGTTTCCGGCAGTACGGACGGTTTTTTACATTCAAAATGTGAAATTTATAATCATATAAAATATTTATATTTCCTATTCAGAAGGCTTACAAGAGTAAAATAAAATGTTCTTCAAACAATTTTGAGGGCAAAATGAGAATAAATACAGTAGGCCTGCGTAGTTCTTTGACTAAAATTGTAACAAATGAAAATTGAAACCCATTTTAATGGGTTTGTCTCTGATCTGGAGGAAAGTTGATTGTGTGTAATCGGGTGTGTGTTTGGTTTGGGTTGACTTTGGGGGTAGTGGCGGATCCAGAGGTGTTCTCGGGGGGGGGGGGGGGGGTATTCTGGAGTGACTGGTCCCACAGCATACATTTTTTTCTCTTAATTTCGATAATTTAAAGGCGCATTCTGTACTTGTTTGCCAGAATATAACAACAACAAATCAAATTTTTAAGTATTAATTTTTTAAAATTTTACATTAAAAATACATTTTTTTTTTTTTAGAAAAAAGTATTTTTTTTTAATCTCAGGGGGGGTAATTACCCCCTTTACCCCCCCCCCCGTATCAGCCCTTGCTTTGGGGCCACAATTTTGATACTCCCCAAGTTAAGGTGTTAGCCCTGGGTTCTCCTCGGGGTCTTAACCTGCCTATACCACAAGGCTTGCTTGAGGGCATATCTCTGAAACATCCATTAAACAGACCTGGGGGCTAGCAAGACTGCGACCCCTTAAACATACCTCCTCTATCATTACCTCCTAAATCTCTCTCTTGAAAATGGCTCCAAAAGAAGAGCCGAAATGTGGAGTAAATCTCAACATCCCATACGACTTAACCTGAGAAAACTTATCTTCGCATCGGCCTACATCCAGAACATACTCGTATATATATATAAGTTTATATATAGTAAGATAAAGTATTAATAAAAAGAAATAAAAGCCTACAATTTAAGATAATTATTTTAATGAAAATTATGAAAAAAAATTAACTTAATTAAATGTTAAAAAAAAAAATGAAAGCATTTAAATATTTATTAAAATATGAAATGGCCGTAAAAATAAAAGACCAAGGGACATAAATGAGCACAAAAACATGTCAAGCTTGGCTGTTATTGTATTCCCCTGTGAATTTTAAACGTCCAAACCAGGGCAAGGTATCATAGTCGTTTTTTTTTTTTTTTTTGCTCTCACGCACTCAGCTATCTATTGTTTGTTTAATAATGTGATAAAAAGAGGATTGAATGTGGTTTCTACATTCGTCGATTCAATTAGGGAGGATTTCCGAATATTCGTTAAATTCGAATGTTAGTCTCTATTTAAAATCAAACAACTATTAAATAGGCAACGATATGTTTAAACGAAAATACAATGAAAAATAAATAGCGAATTTTAATGTAATATTATATACCTATACTGTATATGAAACAACAGTGCTAAATATACAATAGAATATATTAAATAAACATTTTAATGGGAAGAATAAAGAGTTTTGAATGAAAAGAATAGAAATGTATGGAATATTTTTATTGCTTAGACATTTAATATGATAGTTCCGGGATGACCAAGCTGGAGCTCGGTGTAAAAAGGTTTTATACCTCAGTAAAGTACTAGTACTTGAAGATCTTGGGATAGGTAATCGAAAATTGTGTTCTATGCTTGTCACACCAGATTTTTTATCTCGACACATATTTCGTTTCCGACAAAATGGTACATTTGAATTTAAGATATAAAAAATATGGTGGGGCTAGCCACACAACACAACTTTCTCTTACCTTCGATAATCGAAAGTTGTGTTCTGTGCTTGTCACACCAGATTTTTTGTCTCGAAACATATCTGT
>JAKCPI010014487.1:0-16817 GCA_023213315.1 Euborellia annulipes | reverse complement strand
TAGATATTTTAAATAGCTTTAAGCCCAAGGGGCTTGGAGATAGTTGGTAGCGTGCCTACCTTCTTATACCGAACGTCTCGGGTTCGGATCCCAGGCAGTCCGATAATTTTATTTAAGGCATTTGGATACCAAATGACTTAAATAAAAATGCCTGGACCCCACAATTGATATATTAAAACATACTGATTATCGTAAAAGTCTTAAATGGCCTGAGTTGCCGAAAAGACTGTGTGAATGAGAAAAAAGTGTGAATGTTTTTTTCAAAAAAAAAAAAAAAAAAAAAAAAAAAAAAAAAAACAAAAAAAGCTTTAATTAAAAATAAATTTGAGGTCGATAGTTTCAAAAATTAGCACCTCGAGACGCGCACCTTGAAATTTTTTTTTTTTTTGTGTGGAATCTTTAGTCTCCCTACCTGCCACTGTTAGTAATACTTTAAATATTTTTCTAAGTTTAATAAAATTTAAGTCAGGGTTATTCAAATGAGTAACAGGAAGGTGTAAAATACGAAACGGGAAATGGAATATTTTTTTTTTTATCATATAAGCTTAGTTAAATTAAATGTTAATAAAACAATTCATACGTATTTTATACCACTCTGTCTGTCTGTTTGTTTGTCCCATTTGGTATCCAAATGGCTTAAATAAAATCATCGGACTGCCTGGGGTCCGAACCCGCGACGTTCGGTATAGAAGGTAGGCACGCTACCAACTAGACCAGGGGTGGTCAAATACTTTTAAGCGCGGGCCAAAATGAAATTTTCAAAATGTCTCCCGGGCCGCAGGACTATACCGCGTACGCTTTCCACACCCGAATGTTTTGGGTGGAGTTTTTCCCTGCCCAAGAAATTTTTTTGGCAAAAACACTATACGTATCATTTTAAAGCATTTGGACAAAGAAATTTGACAGTTAATACCCTGGTAGGAATTTCCAATGCTGACAATTGGCCGAACCTTGGGCCAGTTGTCATCAGTTGTCATTTGCCAAGCCTTGAGTAGTGGCCATTGGGCCAAGCCTGGTCTGAGGCTTGGCCCAATGGTATTATATTATTAAACCGATCCTTGGGAAGACGAATAGACCAAGCCTGGTCCGAAGCTTGGCCCAATGGTATTATATAATTAAATCGAGCCTTGGAAAGTCACCAATGGACCAAGCCTGGTCTATTATAATAGATAATAGTAATAATAAATTGTCTTACTTGGGTGTACATGCGAACAATTTGTGCCCAGTAAAATACGAGTATGTCCCGTAATTTTTAAAGAAAAATGAAAGATTATAATCGAACAGACCTAGTATGCTTGCATACATAAAAGTAGGGATATGGTTACGGCTGTTCGAAATTATAATACTCTCTATTATTTATATACTGTATTTCATTATTTATATGCACTCTACGCACACTAATACTGTTGATTTCAACAAAATTGCATAAAAGGGATTTTTCAACGGGCCGGATAAAGTAAGCAAAAGGGCCGGATCCGGCCCGCGGGCCGGCTTTTGCCCACCCCTGAACTAGACCAAGCCCGTAGGTCTTTCTTTATTAGAACGTCATGTTGGAAATTCTTTTGCAAGTCAACCTAAATTACCTTTTGCTCTTGGGGCACTACCTATTAAAATTTGAGAAAAAAAAAAATTGAGTGTGTCATGAACGTAGAGTATTTTCTTTTTGAATACAAGGCTGTCAACATTTAGAAATAAGGAGAAATAATAAAATTTTAATACCTCCTGTAATCTGTCTGAAAATATATAAATAAATAAATCGATTTAAGTATTTGACCTTTTGGCCTTGCTGATAGATACATTGTCGTTTTTTCCTAGATAAAACAAATTTTATAAGAAAAGTTGCAAAACTTTACAATTCCTCATAAATCAATTCATAGTTGTCTAATGAAAAAGATTTGTTATGACTCATCGCACTTGTTGTGCTTTGAGTTGTGATTTGAGTTGCCCCCCCCCCCCTTTTTTTTGCAATTAAAGAACTTTTATTGCTTTTGGCAAGTTTTATCAAATTATTATCATTGCTAAACAATTGCTCAGACATTAAAAATGAAATTATTTCTATAAACAAGTTTGACAAATTATCATCAGTCTTATTAAGTACTTGCTGCCATTTTTGTGCAGTAGAAAACTCAAATCAACTTTTTTGAATCCCAAAAAAATCAAATCATGCGAAATAAAGTATTTTTGCGTTCTTTATTGTTCCCGTAAAGTATAAAGTATAATTATCCGAAATAACGTACTTTTTGACTGATTTATTCTTGGTGTTACTTGCCATGAACGAGGAGGCGGGGGGAGGGGTACTTGTCATAAATTTCAAATTAAAATCTTTTTGATTTAGAAACATGTATTACATAGGCCCAATTCAATACCAAACCACCCCAAAAAAGCTAGAGTATTATCTAAAGTCTATATGCTCTAAGATTCCAAATAAAAAAAAATTTACTTATACTAATGGAATTTCCACATTGAAAACATTCTCCAAATATGGGCTGCCTCTATATGTCGTAATTTGTAAGATTTCTATTAGATTGTTTCTAATAGGCCGTTGGATAATTTACGGCCTGTAATTAGGCTTTCCGAATAGGAATAGGTCGAATGACATTTGGAAAATACATTTGCAAATTATCCTTTGAATTCTCAATTGTTCTATTTAAAGAGCTGGCTGGCTGGCTATTGCCTCATCGGGGGAAAAATTAATAATAGACTGTGTGAAAAGAAAGAGGACATCTTTTTACTTTCTCTTACCTCTATATATAACTGTTATGTTAATATATAGAGAGAAAAAGTATTGGATTCATGTCAAAAACTCGATGTTATACACGTTTTGAAGTATCCTTAGTCCACATAAGTGGTTCTTTCTTTCTATTATCCGTCATAAAATCCTTTAAAATAAGCTTTTAAATAAAATCGTCCAAAGAGTACTAGTACTTTACTGATGCACTTTTTCAGTTTTTTCGATTTTCTCAAAATTCGCTTCAACGATTTAGATTAAAATTCAAAAAACAATTATTTTTTAGATGCTCTTTAAAATGTATTTTCTCATTTTTGCCCTTGACATCTTTTAAAGCACACTTTACTCTTGTACTTAATAGAAAAGATAGGAGAAATGGCTGCCTGAGTAACAAAATATAAATATTTTCCCAAGATACTAATTATATGTCGACACAGAATCTGGTGTGACAAGCACAGAACACAACTTTCAATTACCGAAGGCAGTCAGCTGCCTAATGCAAAATTGACATTTATTGAGCCCTGAAGATGGCTTCTATCGAGACCGAAACGTCGACCCAATAAAATATGTAAAGTCTCTGCTCTTGCAACCCTTTCTTTGTTTCCTAAAAGATCTTAATGAAATTTAAAATATAGCCCCACTTTTTATATCTATATAAAATCTGGTGTGACTGGTTGCACAGCTCATATAATATAATAATTTTATTTTAATAAATATAATAGTAATTTTTTTCAATACTTAATAAGAAGAGGGGAGTTCCTGAGAGCGAAGCCTCCCCCGACTAGGCGCAGAGCCCGCTGAAGGCCACCTTCTTACAAAGGCCTCTCCTCATTTAAATATCGTTGAAGGCAATTATTCAGCTAAAAAGAAGCATACTAGCGATGGCTGATAGAATTTATGAAATAATAGACAGTCGAAGTTTCGGTCGCGTGCCAAGACCCTCCTCAGGACTTGATTTTTGTCGTTTCCGCGCCGCCAAGGACGTCCCCCTCCCCAAGAACGAACGAATGTTCAGAATCTATCATCGTGCAGAATAACATTTTATAATTGTAAATGAGGTCATGGCTGAATAGAAAATAATAAATAAATCCGAAATCCAAGTTAACGAAGATGATTTACGTCGAGGCGAGAATGAATCCCTTGGCTACCTGCTCGTTATCCCCTTATAAATCACCTCGAATCGGGAGCCAAGCTCAAATGAATCTTTTAATTAATATTCTGAATAAATAAATATTCAATGCATTTAATTTATAACTTTGACCTTGTCTACGTTTAGTTTTAAGAAAATAAAACGGTTTTTTTTTTTTTTTGTTTAAATGGATGAAACCATTATTTTATAACGGAATCACGTCTTCTATTCTTATATTCGTTCTTTGAATTATATACTAAACCGCGAGAGGATTGAAAATAATTTGCTTCAAATCGAATAGTATAAGAAAATATTTATTTTTTATTTAGAAAGAGAGCTAAACTTTGCTATTAATAATTAATTGAAGCTAGAATCAGCTCCGAATATCAAATTTTATTCGGCTCTTCGCTATTCGATCATATTCTGTTTTATTTTTTGCCAATGTTGGTCACTCTGACTGGATATATACTAGTAAATGAATCATCTATTCTTCTGAGGTATCGAATATTTTTTATTTATTTATTACAAAATACGACTTTCTAATTTTTGTTCTCGAAAATGATCTAGCTACCCAGGGCCGGCTCAAAAATTTTTGTGCGGACATTTTTTTTTTTTAAAGAAACAAAATTTTTGCCGCCCTTCAAAAATTTTTTCTCGCGGTAATTTTTTCCTCGCCTGTGAAAATTATTTTACCTTTTTTTTTTTTTTTTTTTTGAGACACTAAATTTTTGCCGCCTTCAAAAATTTTATTTTACGGAACCTAAGTTTTCCACCCCGCGGGAAACTTAACTACCTATTTTAGAAAAAGAAATAATGATAAAATTATAAACGATTCACTAGGTGATATGTTTCAAGTTTTTATTGGTGAAATAACAAGTAGGCTATACCTAGGCTTATATATAGTTCAGTATGAAATAATACACTAATTCAACATTACTGTCATCTTGAGAGATATGATTTCACTTTTGAAGATGACTGTAAGTTCGAAATACACTACTTGTGTATTACTTCACCAATGAAAAGTTGATACATATCACCTAGTGTATTTATTGAGGTATGTCTTTGTGGCTGGAAGTATTTCTAAGGCGGAGTCAAAAAATTGCAAGACATATGCAGTGCTATATTCTAGTGTATTTATTTAAAATATTTATTATAATGTTTCAACTAGAGACTACGGTCGTGAGTTTAAATCTATTAATAGAAAGAGGTAATAAAAAAAAGTTTTGTCTCCCCCCCTACAAATTTTTTGTATGGACAAGTCACTTGCAAGCAAGAGAAGAAATTCTTTATACATGTCAGTCTTTATATCAAAGTGTAGTTTTTTTCTAACAAGCAGAAGACCTGAAGGGTTAATTTGAAAAGATAATTTTATTAAAATACTTGTTTAGAAAAAGATGACTCTCCAGTGTTGAAATACGTATTAAGTGTTAATTTATAAACGATAAAAAACTTGAAACAAATATTAATATGTGGGTCGAAAGTTTCTGATCGCACTCCATCCACACAACAATTACTCGACATATGATTTAATTGTTGTCTAGAGAATCATAAATGTATTAAATGCCTGAAAAAGATTTAAAAAAAAAAATAAAAGAAATTCTCATCTGGAAAGTTCTGTGTTTACTTTTATTTAAGTAATTATGAAAATAAATAGTCTGGGTTAATGAACGACCGACGTAAAAAAAAAAAATCGTTGATAATTATCTTTATGTAAAAAGATTTAGAGAGAGAAAAAAAAGAGAAAACAAATATGCCTATGTGTATGGACAAGATTCCTAATTAAGCGAAAAAACTTGCTCAGTTTTTTAATTGCTTGCCTTAGAAACAAGACGAATGGCGAAAAAAAAAAATTCCATTTCCGTTTCAATATATATATAATATAAAGAGAATATTTATTTATCTCTAATTGGGTAAATAAAAAAAAATGAATTTTTGCAAAGAGATTGCCTGCAAGATAGGCAACCAAGTGTGCAGGCGATCATTGCTTGAATGCGTAATGACCTTTGCAGGCGGATATTAAATGAATAGAGAGAGTGAAAGTGAAGATAAAATATCTGGTGTGACTGGTCGCACAGCACACAAGTTTCTTTTACTCTTCGGAAATCGATAGTTGTGCTCTGTGCTTGTTACACCAGATTTTTCGTGTCGGCATATATTTAGTTTCCAAGATGTAATTTTTTTTTTTTTTTTTTAAACATTCACACTTTTTTCTCATTCACACTCACATGCACCCACACATTCACACAGTCTTTTCGGCAACTTAGGCCATTTAAGACTTTGACGATAACCGTTATGAATATATATTATTTGGGGTCCAGGCATTCTTATTTAAGCCATTTGGTATCCAAATGCCTTAAATAAAATCATCAGACTGCCTGGGGTCCGAACCCGCGACGTTTGGTATATGAGGTTAGCGCGCTAACCTCTACACCAAGCCCCGAGGGCATGTAAAATTTATAAACGTCGAAAAATATTTATATTTTGTGACCATGGCAACCATTTCTCCTATCTTTCCTATGAAATACAAGAATAAAGTGGTCTTCAATGGCAAAATTCGAATATACATTTTAAAGAGCATCTAATAAATAATTTATTTTTGAATTTTAATCAAAATCGTTAGAGCGAAGTTTGAGAAAATTGAAAAATTGCATCAGTAAAGTACTAGTACGTGTCACGTCCCAGGGGGGTGACTAACTTAAATATAAAATTTCAACCTCCTAGCTCTTTTCGTTCACAGGCAGACTATTTTGCTAAAAGCAGTTTTTTCGACTCAGGGGACGTGTATTTCTATCAAAATCTCCAAATTCAGAATCCAATACTTTCTCTCTCCATATATCTAGGTAAGAGTAAGTAAAAAATATTATCTCAACGCATAACAGGTTGGGTAACCCAACCGGCCTAGGCCTACACACGTCCCAGCCGTAATGGCCTAACAAGTTTGCCCTGCCGGATGGCCTGACAAATCAGAACGCGTGTAGGGCCCTTGAGTTGTTTATTTAGATAACAAAAATAATAAATAAATGACTTTTGACTCAAGTATTTTTTACTTTCTCTTACCTATACTGGTATATGTTAATATATAGAGGGAAACTATTGGATTCATGTCAAAAATTCGATGTCGAGATTTTGATGGATCTTCACGTTTTGAGGCCCCCTACCAAAAAGTGATTTTCGCAAAATGGTCTGTCTGTCCGTCTGTGTTCAATTTAGAGCATGAAGGAATTGAGCTAGGAGTTTGAAATTTTATATTTAAGTTAGGCACCCCCCCCCCCTGTTACTAACGTAGTTTTTCAGTTTTTATCGATTTTCTCAAAATTCGCTCTAACAATTTTGATTTAAATTCAAAAATCAATTATTTTTTAGATGCTCTTTAAAATGTATATTCTCATTTTTCCATTGAAGATCACTTTACTCTTGCACTTCATAGAGAAGATAGGAGAAATGGTTGGGTAACAATGGCAACATCGCGGGTTCGCATCTCGTCTCTTGCGACAATTTATTTAAATGGGATTGGCTACCAATCCTAATTATATCTCGACCCACAAAAATCTGGTGCGACCACCAGATTTTTTAAATCATTACTTCCACTCTAACCCTTCGTCATATCTGCTTCAGTAAATTATTTCATGCTTATGTGATAGTGATTAATAACATATTAAAAAATTAGCTTTTCATCTTTGTAAGTGCTTTGATGTTCGATCACTCTAAGCTAATCTCGTTTGGTTCTTTGCACTCCCATTAGAGCGTGCCCTCGATATGATTTCGTCAGGATTTCAAAATTACATTTCTTTTAATTTTTATTATAAAATATTTGAGAATCTTGTGTTGGTTGGTGAATATGTGAACATGTTAAACGACAAGAGCAATTTATATTTATTTATTTTTTTCTCCACATTGGTTACGTAATTTTTGAAATATTTCCGGCCCAAGGTCGCCTAAAGGTCTTTCACTAGAACCTCCTCTCTTCTTCTTTTAGATCGAAAGAGCGGCAGAGGGAGAGGGAGAGAATGCATACTTTTCTCGCTTGAGGCTTTTAAATTCTCTTTTGCTAATTTGATTTAAGACCCGAGAGAAAAGAGAGATGAAGAAACACAAGAGAAGTGTTTTAAAAGAATCCATTAAATTATTATTTATTATTACACAGCAAGCATATTTTGATAATCAATTTTTATTATTACGTAAGATTAAGAAAATGAGAAATTGTATTCTTTGTTTCATTATTTTCGCAAAAAGTAATAAGTTTAAAATAAGCGGCCCCTCCCTGGCAACGTTACTTCTCTTTTCGGATGAGTGGCCTCGAAAAACGAGCATGTGCTGCTACTCCTAACAGTTGCTATCGATACTGAATTTAATAGAACCCAAAAAGACAAGTTAAATTGATACACGTAACCGTAGGCTCTAGTTAAAACATGACAATTTGGGGAATTTAAATTATACACTATGCTTGTTATGTGTTATCAAAATTATTTTACTTTTTTACTTTATATTTTGACACTTAGTGGGTCCTCTTCAGAAGTTCTGCAAAACCTTTAGTTTTTACTTTCTCTTACCTTTATTTATGTTAATATATAAAGAGAGAAAGTATTGGATTCATGTCAAAAATTCGATGTCGAGATTTTGACGGATATACACGTTTTGAGGTCCCCTGAATCCAAAAAAGTGGTTTTCGCGACATGGTAGGTCCGTGAGTGTGTGTTCAATTTAAAGCATCAAGGAATTGAGCTAGGAGATTGAAATTTTATATTTAAGTTTTGTACCCTCCTAGGACGTGACACGAAGCTTTTGAACAAAATCGGCCAAAGAGTACTAGTACTTTACTGATGGTAATTTTTCAGTTTCTTCCGATTTTCTCAAAATTCTCTCCAACGATTTTGATTAAAATTTAAAAATCAATTATTTTTTAGATTCTCTTTAAAATGTATATTCTCATTTTGCTCTCAAAATTGTTTGAAGCACACTTTACTCTTGTACTTCATAGGAAAGATAGGAGAATTGGAAAATATAAATATTTTCCCATGTTTATAAATTTTCACCTTGCATTCTAATAAATCGGTTGAAACTAAATATATTTCGACAAAAAAATATCCGGTGCGACCAGTCACACCAGATTTTTAATTTTTATTCACCCCCCCCCAAACTCAATAGGGGTGTTAAAGCTTTTTTACTTTCTTTTGTGATAATTTCAAACTAATCGATTTTATTTTTATTTTTCCAGGTAAGCACCAGAGCGTTGCACTTCTCCATTCGTATTTCGTTTTTCATCTCTACTTTTTTGTAAGTTACCTGAATTTTTTGTTTTTAATCTTTTATAATTTTCTAAAGGTACATTTATTTCTCTTCTTTTACTTTTAAGCATATTTTGAAATAAAAAAAATTTAAAATGTTAAGATGATATTTTCGTTTATTCGGAAGAATTTGATAAGATTTCAATCTGGGTCAGCCTAGCGATCATTTAATTTTAATTTAATTGGCTTTTGGTCTAAGCCCGTTAGCGATCATTTGATGGTGACGAAATATTTTTTTTTTTTGTGACACTTTCGGTGCAAGTATTTTATTATTTTAAAGGATTGAATGGTGAGGAAGGCAGAGAGTCGGTCGAAATGTTGCATTTTCAATATTTTTTAGTTGCCTTCTCTTACACTGTACTTATAAAAGAAGAATTTTTTTGTTTGGATCAAATAGGGTTTTTTTGTTCATTTGCAAAAACAAGTTGTTCTCTAAAGGGTCCTTTAAGGGCAGTGCTGCTTCTTTATATAGTGATTAAAAAACACGTCACACTACCTAAGTTTTCATTTTTTCTTCTTTATCTTCTATTTGTTATTATTTAATTGCTCTTTTATTATTTTCTCTTACATCTATATTTGTTAATATATATAGAGAGAAAGTATTGGATTCAATTGATTTGAATCACAGTTTACTTCATAGTAAAAATAGGAGAAATGTTTGCCTTGGTAACAAAATATAAATATCTTCTGATCTTGTTTTTTTTTTATAAAAAAAAACATTCACACTTTTTCTCATTCACACTCACATTCACACAGTCTTTTCGGCAACTGAGGCCATTTAAGACTTTTTACGATAATCAGTATGTTTTTAATATATCAATTGGGTGGTCCAGGCATTTTTATTTAAGTCATTTGGTATCCAAATGCCTTAAATAAAATTCCGGACTGCCTGGGGTCCGAACCCGAGACGTTCGGTATAGAAGGTAGGCACGCTACCAACTACACCAAGCCCCGTGGGCTTCTGATGTTGTTAAATTGGACGTTAGTCAGAGTTTTTGCTTATTGTTAATTGAATTCATTTATTTAAGAAAATATAAGCAGATTTGTCATTGCATTGCTTTCCGCGAATCACGGGATATATGAACCAACGTCTTTTGCTTGACTTCAAAAAATATTTCTTTCTCTTACCTATATTGAAATATAAAGAGAGAAAGTATTGTTTTGTTTTACTAGTACTTTGTTCCCATTAATAAACATTTTCAAACATTTTCTTTTTTTTTCACACTTTTTCCTTCCACTCACATTCACACATCTTCTCCACTTCCATTTAAACTTTAACATATCCTTAATATATTATACATATTTCACATTTTTATTTAATCATTTTATCCAAATCCTTAAATAAAATTATCGACTCCTGGGGTCCGAACCCGACGTTCGGTATAGAAGGTAGGCACGCTACCAACTACTCCAAGCCCCGTGGGCCAAACATTTTCATTGTAACAATATATGACAGGTGTGGCCAAACTTTTATCCATTAAGGGCGACTTTTGCTTAAAAAATGAGGTTTTTCGAGAAAAAAACTAATTTTGGAGTTAATTACTCGGGATTTTTTTATTTATTCTATTAGAGGTTTTCTTTCTGCACCAAATGACATCCCATTTAGTCTGATCTGATTAGCCGTTCGGAATCTACAGGGGTTTAAAATTTCAAAAAACGAAATCCCGCCGAGTGCTCTCATGCGGTAAAATGACGTCATATCAAAAAAAAAAAAAAAAGGTTCGGGGGTATTGAACCAATCTTTCTAAAAATATATTTATTTTTAATGCAGCTTTTATGGTCAAGTAGCTATGCGTTGCACAAGTAGGGCTATTTTTCGATATTTTTTTGCCTAAAAATGAGGTTTTTCGAGAAAAAAACTGATTTTGGAGTTAATTAATCGGGATTTTTTTATTTATTCTATTAGAGGTTTTCTTTCTGCACCAAATGACATCCCATTTAGTCTGATCTGATTAGCCGTTCGGAATCTACAGGGGTTTAAACTTTCAAATTAGAATTTACCGCAGCGCGGTAAAATAAAATGATAGGAAAAAAATAAATGGTGAAATCTTTAGCTGAAAACTCATTCTTTCTAACCGTATATTCCCCATAATTATACCTCTTAAGATAGATTAATATTTAAAGAAAATATAAACTCTATTTTTGAACCCATATTTTTCTTGTATTAAGTCTTATTTTAATTTAAAAAAGAGAAAATTTCTGAAATATTGATATAATTACATTTTACGAAGTGAAATTAATTTGATAAAAAATCTTAATATGTTTTATTTCCTTTATTATTTAACTATTCATTAAAATACATAAGAAGACGTCATCTCACTACCTGACTCCCCTTTTGGGCAATTGAAATAGCATCGTCCATCTCCCTCTTCTGACTAATTAGCCAATCACAAGGGTTGTATTCTTTGGCGCCACGAGGCTTGCATAGAAAAGAACATCAACCTAGCCTAGTCATCTCAGTAGAGTGGAGAATTTTGATTAGTGCTGATCTGTGTAAATGTGTGCAAGAAATGCCCAAGCCACTTCATTTGCTGTCCAGACATGTTTGGGGTTAGTCGACTCTCTCTCGCTCTCTTCGTTTCTCGGCGGTTTTAACTAGGTATTTTACTTCAATATTGCTAATTATTTATTAATTACTCTCATTAATCATTTAATATTTATAATTGATAAAATAATTCATGAATTTCTAGACATTTTTTTTTAAATTCATTTTCGCTAGTTACATGACGCCTTTAGGCTCCACGCCTCCTGAATATTTGTTTCGTACCTTATATGAATGCATATTATCGTTCTTTTTCTCTTTGTTTTTTACTCTCCATTTTAATTGATAATTTA
This sequence comes from Euborellia annulipes, assembly GCA_023213315.1. Taxonomy (NCBI): domain Eukaryota; kingdom Metazoa; phylum Arthropoda; class Insecta; order Dermaptera; family Anisolabididae; genus Euborellia; species Euborellia annulipes. Next base: position 4,840 of record JAKCPI010014487.1, on the reverse strand, counting down.
TTTTATGCAAATTTTATTTATTTTATTTTTCATTTATCATAAAATATATAAAGTAGAGCGAATCTTGTTAGTTAAGGTTTTGAATCACTAGTTGAGTGATTTTTTCATCTGATTTTTGCCTTTCTGTTCTTCTCAAACCCTGAGGCAATATTAAATCACTTAAATATAAAAGTTGCCTATGATGCCACATTACAACAAGCACGCAAAGAATATTGAAATAATATTTTTATCAAGCAGAGAATATTAAAAATATTTTTCATAATTTCGATATTGATAGCGAATATTTCTTTATAATCCCTACAAGTAAATTGTGGTGTGATTATTTGCACACCTCTCTCTTATATCAGGCTTGCACCAATTTTTTCATTATTTAATACAATTTACAAATTTTATTTTATTAGTTAATTTCATATTATCATTGAAAGAAATCACATCAGACACATACACACAGCAATTCAAATATTAAATGAAACCGAAAAATCTGGTGTGACTAGTCGCACGGCCAAAAACTTTTTGTACCTTCTGTTTGGCACTGTAGTTTTCACAACAGATTTTTTGTAACGACATGAGTTGAAAATATTTTATTTTTTATTCTTGTATCAAATCATCATATACCAAGTGCACACATCTAACAAATGTGTGTTTATTTGCTGGTGGGTCAAACACCAGTCGAATTCTTTAAATATAAAATTAATTAATAATTATATTTTTACATATTTGTCTTTACTTCTCTTATCTCTTTCGAGTCTGAACCTGTTTGGATTCTCTTTGTTTTCTTAAAGAAATTATTCTATAATCTCACTTTACTTTTAGAAAAGGGGCATTTTTATAATTATCGTTCTTATTTCAAGGATAATTAATGAATTCAAATATATTCTTATTAACCCTCTCTTTATCTCTCCTTTATCTTAAGGCCTTATTCCCTTTTTATTAAATATAAAAATCTGGTGTGACTAGTCGCACAGCCAACAACTTTTTTGTAATGATATGTACTTTTAGTTCAGGCAGAACGGTACAGTGCATTTAGATTCATTTTTTTTTTTTTTATTTATTTACTGCCAGTTTCAAAATTAGTTTTGGGTTGACCGAGCCGGAGCTCGGTCGTTTTTTACTTTCTCTTACCTCTATATATGTTAATATATATAGAGAGAAAGTATTGGATTCATGTCAAAAATTGATGGTTATACACGTTTCTCGATTTTCTCAAAATAAACTTCAACGATTTAAACTGTATATTCTCATTTTGTAGTAAGGAAGAAAGAAAAGAGCGATTGCAGCTAAGTTTATTTAGCGCTTCAAGCCGACGTTTCGGTCAGATATACGACCATCTTCTGGGCTGAAGCGTGTCAACAACATTAATCTAAACTTGACTCGCATAGCCTGTTGGTCTTTATAAAATGGCAAAATATACTTTACACAATTGTGCCATTCGACATTTTGAGGAATTTTGTTGACACGCTTCAGCCCTGAAGATGGTCGTATATCTGACCGAAACGTCGGCTTGAAGCGCTAAATAAACTTAGCTGAAATCGCTCTTTTCTTTCTTCCTTACTGCAAGATCTACTCAGTTATCCACCTCACTCTAATATTCTCATTTTGGCCTCAAAATTGTTTGAATCACAGTTTACTCTTGTACTTCATAGTAAAAATAGGAGAAATGGTTGTCTTGGTAACAAAACATAAATATCTTCTGATGTTGTTAAATTTACATCTTAAATTTTAATTTATTGACGTATACATGCCAACATAAAAATTCTGGTTTGACAAGCACAGAACACAACTTTCTCTTATCTTCGGTAATCGAAAGGTGTGTTCTGTACGACCAGTCACATCAGATTTTTAATTTTGTACTCCCGTTAATTCGTACCAAATGGGATTCTACTGTTCGAAATTAACAAAAACAAAAAATTGAAGAATACGTTATAATATTAACAAGATTCTCGATCTCGTTGATTCCTTTTATCCTTGGCTTAATTCCTCAACAAACTATTTATCGAAACATTTAATTTAAGTAAGCGCAAAAAACAAGCATTCAAAGCATATAATTTCTCGTTAGAAAAAGTGCAAAGAATAATTAAACGCTATTTTTTTTAATTAAAGGCTCCCCTCCCCTCCCCCTCCCCTCCCCCTGCCTTTCATTTTCCCCCAGGCGTTTTATAATTAGATGAAAAATTAAATATAATGAATATTTCTAATTTTGTATAAAACCAATAAAATCGGATTGATTTTATGCTCTGATAACCAGAGAGTGGGTGTTTAATATTATTTTATAAATTCTCTTATATTGATGATAGTTTAAAAAATTAAACTGGTTATTTTCTTTAACTTATTTTATTAGCATGTTTCGAAAGGTAGTAAGTAAGTAGCGCTCGTTGAATTTGCGATGTTCATTTTGTAGTGTAGATAGAGATAAACATTTATTTAATGGGGGAAATAATAAAAATATCAGAACACTTAGGGCCGGTTGCTTCACTTCTAATTAACTAGTCCCTCCCCGCCCGAAATTTTTCAAATATATTTTGAATATAAACGGGTATATGACCAATTTATAGATTTTTCCTTGGGAAAGTGCATCGTATAAATAAAAGCAATAAAAAAATTCGATGCCGCTGGTCTTTTAACGCGACAACGTCTATTTTCTGATTTCGAATGGATTTTTTTTTGTACTTTGTTCACAATAATCATCTATGTATAATAATTGAAGAGTGTCCGTCTGTCTGTCTTTCCCTTCCGTCCATTTGTCAAGCTCTGTTTGACCAACCTCCCGTTGGAATTTCGAAACGTAATTTTGCAGTCTTGTAGAGGACGTTATGTAGAGTCCAGGAAAAATACTCGGGTCCCGAAATTCTCATAATTTTTTGAGTTAAAAATTCCTGAAGTTACGATTTCTCTAAAGGAAATGTATAGAGAAAATTTAATGTATTCTTTGGATTTATGTATTCAATGAATGTAAACAAATCCTCAAGCAGGCACTGGATTGGAAAGCGTAGCAGCAATAATAATAATAACAATAATTTTCTTAGCTCTCGGGGCTTGGTGTAGGGGTTAGCGTGCTAACCTCGTAGACCAAAGTCTCGGGTTCGGACCCCACGCAGGCCGATGATTTTATTTAAGCCATTTAGATACCAAATGGCTTAAATAAGAATGCCTGAACCCCAATATATATATATTCATCAATAACGGTTATCGTAAAAAGTCTTATATGGCCTAAGATGCCGAAAATACTGTGTGATGGGTGTGTGAATGGGAAAAAAGTGTGTTTTTTATATATAAAAAAAAAAAAGATTTTAACAGTAACACGTTAACATTTTGCTTTTATCTCAAAGCTGTCAAACTCATAAACTTTCTTTTTAGGTTAAAGACGCCATTTAAATGGCATTAAAATATTAAAGGCACCCCTGAACATTAATTTTTAACCCTATTGACTAAATACTAATAAAAAAGTAAGGGCAACACTGAGCGCAAAACGGGGGAGCCCCGGGGCGCCACCCGGGGACCCCCCCTTATTTTTTCGGAAAAAAGATTTAATAAAAAATTAAATAAAAAATGATTTGGTGGGAGAAAAATTTTTTTTTAAAAGAATAAAAAATAGCCAAGAAGGTTTTAAAATGAATTAACGCTTATTTCAGATGTTGAAATTTAACGTTTTTGTTCAGAGAATAGACTTGATAGAGATGAAATTTTTTTATTATTAAAGCTACATTTTAGAATGAAATATAATCTCAGTTTCGATGATTAACATGAACATGACTCGAATGAAGTGAAGTGAAGTTAGCCACGCCTAACTAGAGTCGCGTTGCCTTGCCTTGGCCTTCACCCAAAGAATAAGAAAACATAAGAAAAACAAACCTATCGGGGGGGGGGGGGGGTTCTAATGTGAGTGTTCCTCTTTGATCATTCATTATTGAGTCGAGTCGGCCGACATTGAAATCATAACAAGTCACGTTTTTTATTTTTATTTTTTTTTCATATGCGATTAATATTAAAATATGTATGTGCGCAAATTACCGTTAGCTGAATAACAAACAATCCAGATTGGTAAAAGTAAATAAATTATTAATATTTATATGAACGGTTTAAATCGAAAATTCTAAATTGTTTGCTCTTATTATTACGTATCAATTCGAATTAGGAAATGTTTTTTTTTCTTTATTGTTAGGTCTGAACAGGTGTTGGAATGCGATTTAATAATAAAATTCCTTTGAATATTTATATTATTATTCAATTTGATTGACACACATTCCACGCTTATTTAAAATGTTTTTAATCTTTTAGAATTGTGTGTTAGACTTTTAAAAACAATTACCAAAGAACTTTTTTTTTTATCTTGAATTTTGAAAGCCGCGCCCGCCTTTGCCGGGCTTCGCACCTAGCCTGGAGCTTCGCCCCTGGACCCCTCGCCAGCTGGCTCGGGCCCGCTTTCGACGGACCCTCGCCTTTTCTTTTTTTTTTAAATTCACACTATTTCTCATTCACACCTCACATACACATTCACACAGTCTTTTCGGCAACTTAGGCCATTTAAGACTTTTGACGATAACCGTTGTAAGTAATATATCATATTGGGGCTTCAGGTATTTCTATTTAAGCCATTTGGTATCCAATTGGCTTAAATAAATTCATCGGACTGCCTGGGGTCCGAACCTGCGACGTTTGGTATATGAGGTTAGCACGCCACCCCCTACGCCATGCCCAGAGGGCAAGAAAATTATTATTACTACGTATTCCAATCCAGTGCCTGCTTGAGGATTTGTTTACATTCAAAGAATACACAACTGCAAAGAACAATTAAATATTTCTCTATACATTTCCTATGGGAGAAATCGCCAACTTTAAAAAT
>JAKCPI010014486.1:0-19418 GCA_023213315.1 Euborellia annulipes | reverse complement strand
TCAGCTGAATCCTGTTTCCACACAACCTTTCTTCTCAAAATTAATTTAAAAGTAATTATTAAAATTGAGTTATCAATTCCGAGAAGTTTTTATCCTAGCTTTCAGACAAGATTCACAGGAAAAAAATAATATAAGAAAAGGAATTTTATTTCATGTATGAATTTCAACGGCTATCAGACGCGAGGAAGTACTTAAAAGAAAAAATAAAGATTAGACCTATGGTAAATTAGGTATTTTAATCCTGTGTTGACGCAACGCATCCGGCTAAATTGTGTTTAATTAGTGAGCAAACTGGCCATAGCTCCTCAATCCCAGATAGAGGATTAAAAGAGTTGTAAAAATTGAATGTAAGCCCCCGAGACATGGATCTATAAATATAACACGCGTACATTTTTATCATCTGACTCATTTAAGAGCTAATTATACCAGATTTGTTGAATAAATCCCTATAATAACAACCAGGTTTAGAGATAATCAAAACCTAAATGGTAGAATTTATAAAGAAAATTTGAATCAATGAATTAATACGGAAGGAATTAAAATGTTCTTAATGAATGAGATGCATTTTCGGTTATCGTTGCTGGCCACGTCATGATAGAATTAAAATGGAATATCTCCCCAAACTAAGTATGAAATTTTGCACAAAATTCCTATCCTGAGAGAGAGAGGTACAATGAATAAGGTACCATTATGGCGGAGACTGGACGTCCTCAGTGAATGCCTCCTCCACTCTAACTGATTTCATTCCCAATCCGAACGTCGTTCATTCCCCTTCCAGACCTAACAGCCCACCGCCTCTCTTCATTATCTTCGGAATCAAGTGAATAATCAACACATATTATATAAGCAGATCAAAATTTTATGGTAATTATTCAACTGGATGTATTTTGAAGAAATCAGTGTTCATTAGGGTGGGCCGAAAAAACTCATTTTTATATTCAAGGAAGGAAGCAGGAGCAGTCAAAAATTAAAGCCTCCGATTTTATTACAATTAATGAGACGTTTCGAGAAAACTTTATTTTCTCATCATCAGTCTTTCCTACATAAGAAAAACATAATATAACACATGAATAGATAGAAAAATTTTAAACTCAGTTTTTGATTTCGAAGTTGTATGTAATAGCGAGGAAAAGTTGCGAATTATTATTACAAAAAAAAATCAAAAATAAATTATCAAAATCGGTTGATATCTTTCGGTCGCGCCTAGGCCCTAAAGTTTGACAAAATATGAAAAAAACTTCATTTTGAGGTTATTTTTTAATTTTTGATTTAGATGTAATACTAATGTAATGGATTGTTTGTACCATCTACAAAAAAAACAAAAAAAATTTTTTTAATTTGGTTTAGATCATATGATTTCTTACAACGCGCATAACCCCCAAATTTGCCAAAATAAGGAAAAAGTTAGATTTTTACAAGTTTTTTTTTTTTTTTAATATCTTTAATATATTTTTTTAACAAATAGTTACAGAATTTTTATTTTCTAAATTCAAAAATTAAAAAAATAATTGCAAAAATGAAGATTTTTTTTTCATATTTTATCAAACTTTAGGGCCTATGCGCGACCGAAAGATGTCAGCCGATTCTTATAATTTTTTTTTCTCTTATTTTTGTCTATATAATTCTGTTATGTCCCTACGTTGTCATAGCAACAACGATCATTGTTACCTTAGTCGTAATTAAATAAAGTTTGAATTTTTATATAAACAACGCGTGCATTTCTTTATTCATCCCGCTATAATATTTAATAATCTATCTATATATATAAAAATGAAATGGAAAAAATGTATGTATGTAAATATGTATGTATATGTTTTATAGAAATCCACAATTTTCAATGAATCCATTTGAAATTAAGTACACATATAATATATGGTTCTGGAAGTAACGTAGTAATAATTTGAATCTCTTAAATTTTTTGGAAAATTAATTATAATCAAATTTCTTCAATATGGGAACACAAAATCAACAAGTTGGCTGGCAAAATAGAGAGCGTCCTTTATGCTGTGTGAACCAGCTTCCTACCTGACTATGGGCTGGGGGTGGGGGCTACGCAGGAGTTAAAAAACGAAGAGAGGAAGCAGGTGACTGACCCTTTAAACAGTCATAAACAGACCCTTTTGTGCTGTTCCCAATCGGTACCCTCGCCTCGCTTGAATATAAGATCCTTCCTTAACATCTTAACACTTGCATTGCAACAAGAAATATCACAAATTGGGAATAAACTTGCTCGCCGAAGGCGAGCAAGGGGTCCAGGGGCGCAGCCCCCTGGCTAGGTGGAAAGCCCGCCGAAGGCGGGCTTTGCGACTAGTAATATATATATATAATATTCTCCTCGTCGCCAAATATTATAGCAGGATGAATAAAGAAATGCACGCGTTGTTTATATAAAAATTCAAACTTTATTTAATTACAACTAAGGTAACAATGATCGTTGTTGCTATGACAACGTAGGGACATAGCAAATTAGCAACTTTTTCCGCGGTATTACAACTTCGAAATCAAAAAAAATGAAATTTTGGCCCACCCTAGTGCACAATCTAAAAGTGAAATCTGACTTAACCAAAATTTTTGGGCTGCCTTCAATAAAAAGGATGATTAGACATGGAAAGTAAGATACCTTGTGTCTGGTATTGTAGTAATGTATGAACTTGTTATATATTTAAAAACAATCAACAACCTATTCGCTCCTATTTGTCTTTTATACTCAAATTGTGATGTAATTTAAATAATGTTTGATGATTTATTTGAGACAGCTTGCATAATGATTATTCTATTATATTTTGATTACTCATAGATTTTTAAATTTTATCACAAATATTAAGAAATTTTTACGGCACTGGTCAATTCATTTGTTTCTAAAGAATAATGTAAAAGCGAGACAGTCATTTGATAAAAACCAAGAAATAAAAACAAAAAATATAGGAGTCGGGGAGAGGGCGGGAATCACCCCAGGAAAATTTACAAAGAGGATCAGCTAAATTTCAATTGTTAGACAATTTATACTGGATTAGGCCATTTCGACAATAAGTGCAACTATATTTCGTTTAAAAAATTACCGATGGCTTCCGGCGGCTGTCTTTTAATCTTATAAACTATATAAATATTTGATTTGTTTATACAAGTGACTGAGATTAACCATCGAACTCATGATTTTATTATATGGACTTTTCATGTTTGATTTCTAATATAATCTCTTTTATTTTTCAAAGAATAATATTGATAATGAATTATTGAATTATTTCTAAATAATCGATTTCCAACTCTAATTTAATTTTTCCACCTTGAAATTTTTTATCATTTTTTTAGAAGTGTTTCCCCAACTGTGTCCTATGAATTCTGAGATCTAAAAACTGGCTATCAATTGCTCCTAGGTTCAAACCCAGACAAAATGCATTTAAATTAAATTAAATTTTTTTTTAAAGTATCAAGATTTTTCACACAAATTCAAACATCAATAAGTTTGCTTTGATTTTGAAATTGATATATTTTGATAAAAATAAATTAAAAAGTGATCAATAGATGGAAGAATAGTTCTTATCATAAAATGAAAAAAAACTTTATGATGTAGTGAGAATGATAAGCAATGAAAGTTTTTTTTATTTTATTTTTTTTTTTTTTTAAACATTCACACTTTTTTCTCATTCACACTCACACACACATTCACACAGTCTTTTCGGCAACTCAGGCCATTTAAGACTTTGACGATAACCGTTGTAAGTAGTATATAAATTGTAGGTTCAGGCATTTCTATTTAAGCCATCTGGTATCCAAATAGCTTAAATAAAATCATCGGACTGCCTGGGTCCGAACCCGCGACGTTTGGTATAGGAGGTAGGCACTCTACCTACTACGCCACACCCGGGGGCGCTTTTTTTATTTAAAAAGTGTACGGTACGTATGTCTAAAATTTGTTTTATGTTTTTGGATTTAGATACTAAATGATATTCAGAACGGGCTCATCATATCATTTAGCAAAGTACACGCTCAGTATGAAGTGGCAAATGGTTTTTTTATTGATTTTATAATTGTTGAATAAGAATCGTTTAATTAGAAATTTTCCCCCCCCCGGTGGGGGGGGGATTATTCCTAACGATAGGCAAAAATAAACTCTATGGTCTTGTCAGGGGAAAATGTATTTTTTTTTTTTTTTTTGGAATGGGTGCATAAGGTCCGAAGACCTATAATGACCAATAGTCACATGCAGCCAGGAAGAAAATAAAAACAAAAGGAGAAGCATAAAGGGGAAACTCAACTGCGGGAACTGAGAAGATGCCTGTTGAGGTTAGACTTGAAAGTCTGAAGATTGTAGGTTTTGGGGAAGATAGACGCAGGGAGCTTGTTCCAATCACGGGAGGTCATGGGGACAAAGGAAGAATGAAATTGTTTTGTTCTGTTAGTCGTGATCTGAACAGCATAGGGATGCTAGGAAGATGCCTCTCTTGTGTTCCGTGAATATGTTGCATTGGGTGGGATAATTGATTTTAATTCGGCAGAGCATTGACCATGGTAATACCTGTAGAAGAGAGATAGTGAAGATACTCTTCTTCTATGATCTAGCGACTGTAGGGATGCAGTAAGGGTAGAATCACCTATCAGTCTAATTGCACGCCTCTCTATGGCTTCCAAGGAGGAGAGAGCGTCTTTCGACGCCCCTCGCCAAAGGTGGGAACAATATTCAAGACACGGCCGAATTTGGGCTTTATAGAGGATTAGGAGTTGTTGGGAGGAAAAGTAACGCTTCGTTTTGAATAGGAAACCTAATTTCCTTGCGGTAGATTTAACCACAGAAGAGATGTGGCTTGCTCCAGGAGAGATCAGATGTAACTGTCACTCCCAGAACAGAAAATGAATCTTTGAACTCGAGACTATTATTGCTGTAAATAAGGGGAGGGCAAATCCTATTTTTTTGTCTAGAAATTAAACAACATTGAGTTTTTTGGGAATTGAATTTTACTTGATTGAGGTTTCCCCATTCCTCCAAGAGACCAAGATCATCATTTATCGACGACACAGCCCCCAGACGACCAGTGGATGAGGTTTCACCAGTTTCACCAGAGGTTACTCCCATGAGATCGTTAATGTACATAAGGAATAGGGTGGGAGAGAGGACAGAACCCTGGGGAACACCTGCGTTGATTGAATGCGGAATAGAAGACACACCGTCGACTACAACCGAGATCGTTCGCTCCGTTAGAAAGCTCTTGATCCACTGGCACAGCCAGTATATTGAATTATTGAAGATTAACAGTTTACTCCACTCACGATATATTTTTTCCAAAAATTTTATTATCCTTCTGGGGTTCATTATTTTATAGAGGGCTAATTATATTTCTTCTCTTCTTCAATTTTCCATTAAAAAAATATTAGTAGGAAAAATAGATCATAACAAATTACCATGAATATTGTTTCAGAAATCTCAGGGATTTTTGTTGGAAACCCCCTATGTAATTATTGAGAGGTGTTTTTTAAAAGAGAGATTGACTCACGAAGATGGCTTGGTGAATGATGCTGGAATGAACTCGGTTGAATGATGCTGGAATGAATTCGGCTGATGCTGGGATGAACTAAATGCAACTCGAAGTTCATAGGGCCTGATTGAATGACAAAATTTTCAACTCGAAAAGATGAACTCGAAAGATCGTTAAAACCTAGAACAAAAAAGAAATTCATGTATAAAAATTGAAGACCTATTAATTACTTGCCTAATAATTACTTAATAAATGATAATTGTGTTATTTTTTTAAATTTTTAATAAGAAAAAAATAATGTCAAATCGAACTTTTCAAAAAAAGAAAACGAAGAAAGCTTTTTGAAATATTTTTTTTTTTTTTTGTCTCGGCTGCTGCGGCCATTTAGGGATTATAATTATATAATACCGGGTTGACCTAGCTGGTTTTTTTTTTTTTTTTTTTTTTTTTTTGAGAAATTTGGTAAAAACTAAAAAAGTACATCAGTATAGCACTAGTATTCGAAGTTACCTAAAGACCAGCGGCGTAACCAGCCTTTGAGGGCGGGGGGGGCGAAGCTTAACTAGGGCGCCGATTTTCCAGGGGGCTCCGCCCCTGGACCCCCTTGCTCGCCTTCGGCGAGCAAATTGCCGCCTTCGGCGGGCAAATTTCTTGCATCCTGTAGTTTCCTCAGCGAATTTGTTTATATTTACATGTTTTTTAATGACACCTGTATGATTTTGTTTTGATTTTTCTTTGCTTTTAAGAAAAATGTCGTTTTCTTCTGTGATTATTTCAAAAACTATTCATTTTTCGGAAAAATATCAAAGAATAAAAACTTTTTAAAATTGAGTATTTTATCATAATATGACAAAGAAATTGAAAATTTCGAAATTTCTTAAAAAACTTATTAGGTAAAGTACTACTTCCAAGTGACGTATTTACTCCAAAAGTTGATAGAAATCTACAATTTTAGTGTAAGGAGCATATACCAAATTTCATCTATCTAGCTGTTTTGGTTTTTTAGCAATCGTGTTCACACACACACCCAGACGTAATTCCAATAGAATATACGAGAAAGTCTCGGGGAAGTTATTCCCCATGTTTTTTTTTAACACACACTTTTTTCCCATTTACACTCACACACACATGCACACAGTCTTTTCGGCAACTTAGGCCATATAAGACTTTGACTTTACATTTGGTATTCAAATGGCTTAAATAAAATCATCGGACTGCCTGGGATCCGAACCCCCCGATTAGAGCCCTGCACGGGTACGGGTTGGCCCCGTTACCCGCCCGGGCCGGGCGGGCTTTGGAGGCCATGAAAAAATTACGGGCGGGTAGCAAATCTAAATAAACGGGTTCGGGCGGACGGACATGCAAATGAAATTTTATTTAAAAATTGCTAGACATTCGTTCATTGATTCACTAAATCTCGGGCGGGAATGGGCGGGTTTGAAAAAATTCCGGGCGAGCTCGGGCGGTCTTGAAGAATGGTAAAAGCCCTTTCATTTTGAGAAGATCCAAAAAAATGAAAAACTACATCAGTAAAATAATAATAATAATAATAATAATAAATAAATTTTATTTTAAATAAAATCTTATACATGTTTGAGCCTTTTGCTCTTACATGGGGTTTGGAATACAATAATTCAGACAATCTCATGCAGAGTGAAAGAAATAGTTTTTTTTTTTTTTTTTTTTTTTTTATATTATATTAAAATCGACACCAAGCGGGAAACCAACGCAACCAGAATAGAGGGATGCAAATATATATTTATTCATTGATTATAAACGATCTAAGCCTCAAACACCCCTCCAGAAACAGGTAGGTTTGATTTAATTCATGCTCGTTTCCCGGGCAGAGAGCCCCCTCGCAGGTATCATTAGCACCCAGATAATGGTCTCTTAAGGGTTTATACAAGGGGCATTCGCAGATCAGGTGTTCTAAGTTTTCCTGTTTATTTAAGTTGCACATGCTACACAATTCATTTGCCTTTATTTTGTAGGAGCAACCATTTATGTAGAAGTATAGGGCTCTCACATTTGCTGTCCTAGCCTGATGTAATATTCTGGCCTTCTTTATAGGCAGACTCATAGCCAGGAGACAACCCTGTCGGTAATCGAGATTTTTATATAAGGGCGCGTATTGGGATCCTAAAATTTTTTCAGAATCTAATTTATAAAAATACTGGTGAAGTTGTTCGCATAGACTGGTTTTGTTTTTCCTGATTATCTCGGGATCCTGCCCCTCCCACAAACTTTCTTTTTTCAAAAGTGTGAAGTAAGACCTGATGTGCTGAACCCAACTATATTTGCTATTTATGACCTCTCCGCTCGAGCCCAGCATCTCTTCGTATAGCATCCTAGGAAGTCTACCCGGGGGCATGGTTAGGATTTTGCACAGCCAATTGAGAGCTCTTCCAAAAACATAGACCGATAGGTTTCTTTGTTGAAATTCGCGGCGAACTATGCAATCTGGGGTTGACCGTTCAAGAAAATAAAGTGATTTAAAATAAGTGACTTGTGCCCTTTCTATTATTTCGCCATAATTTAATGCCCATATTTCTGAGCCATATAGTAGCACGTTCATTACTAGACTTTTATATAATTTATCTCTTACTTCATGCGAGTTGATTTTGGCTTTGATCATTATAGGTCTGGTGTTAGCGGCTGCAATGTTTGCTTTAGCTACCATATTTTTTGCTGCTAGTCTGAAGAGTCCTGAAGAACTAAAATTCACCCCTAAGTAGTTTAATTGATTAACGGTTTCTATTTGGTTATTATTATATTTAAAATTAAATTTAGTAACTCTACCTGCTCTTTGAAATATAATAATTTTTGATTTTGTTGTGTTAACTTCTAAGTCATTTATTTTGCAATACTCTTCTAAAGCATAAAGCATTTTTTGGAGTCTTACTGGGGTTTCAGCCATCATAACCAAGTCATCAGCATATAGAAGAGCAGAGACCCTAGTTGAAGCATTAATTTTTAATCCATCTATATTTTTACTTTCGAAAAATTCAATCAAGTCAGCCACAAAAAGCGAGAACAATGTGGGACTGAGCGTGTCTCCCTGTAATACACCTCTAGTAATTCCCACCTCCCCCGATCTCTCATTTCCCACTCTAATAGATATTAAAGCGTTATCATATAAATTTTTAATTAATCTAATTATTTTCGGACTGACCCCAAGATTGCACAGTTTTTTATACAAGAAATTGTGATTTACATTATCGAAAGCCTTTTTAAAATCTATAAAAGCACAATAGAGTGGCCTTTTCTTGGAAGTTAAATGTTTTCCTATCAAGGCATTTAATATAAACAAATTGTCTGTGCATCCCCTCCCCTTACGGAAACCTGATTGTTCTTCGGGTATTTTCCCATATAGTTCACTCCACATTATCAATCTCTCATTAACAACCCGGGTGAAAATTTTTGCTAGGCTATTTATTAGTGAGATTCCTCGGTAATTATCTGGATTGCTTGGGTCCCCCTTTTTGTACAATAGAGTCAGAACTACTTTAGACCATGATCTGGGTATGCTCTCGGTTTCGAAGATTTTATTGAATAAACCTACGATGAAGCTCTTCCCCCGGACAGAGAGGTTTTTATAGAGCTCGTTGGGTATATTATCAGTACCGGGAGCTTTTTTATCTTTTAGTCCTCCCAGAGCACGCTCCAGCTCCCCCAGACTAATCTCGCAATCAAGCTCCGGATGGGCTGGCCCGAAGCAGATGAAATTCGCGGTAGTGTTTCGAATTTTGTACAGGTTTTCATAGTATGCCTCCCAAGATTCAATCTCGATTGCGTTAGTTCTCCCCTAGAGTGTCTTACACTTCTAATTGTTTCCCAGAATTTGGAGGGGCCATCTGCATTTGAGAGGCTCCTACATATCTCTTCATAGTGTGATCTTTTACTCTCCTTTACAATGGTTCTATACTCTTTTTTAAATTTATTATATGATGATAAAAAAGGTTCTTTAAAATTATTTAATCTACATTTCTTTAATAAAGTTCTTAACTTGCATTTTAATTTCTTACATTTAATGTTAAACCAGGGCCTGCCTTTACATGAATTTCCTTTATCATAAGTAACGCATTTTGTTAGACCAATTCTTTTAGCAGAGTCTTGGATTATTTCAACTAAACTAAGGTATAGCTGATCGCAATTTCCATCCGAAGGAAAATTTTGTAATTTAGAGTCTATGTAATTGGCATAGACATGACGGACGTCGGGCTTCCAGATTATTTTAGTCTGTGGAATGTTGCTCTGAGTACCTGTTTTGTGTGCTCTTGCTTCTTCAATCTTAAAACTAACATTGTAAGGGATATGATCCGAAGTCGTGACCGTATCAACGATTGTTGAGTTTATGTCGCGCTCCAGGAAAGCAAAACTCACCCAACACTGATCTATCACTGACTTTCCATTTGAGCTGACATAAGTTGGTTGTGCAGGTGAATCATCAAGTGTCCTGCCGTTGAGTACGATGAATCCGAGTTCTTCCATGAGAAGTGTTAGTCTTCTTCCTCGCTTATTAGTAATTTCGTCGAGAGAACTTCTTGATGGTGAGACGATCGAGTTTTTTGTCAGGACAGGGTCGACCTGATTGAGATCTCCTATCCTAGCGTTGAAATCTCCTAGGAGTATAACATGTTCCGAAGTTTCCAATGCTCTGTTCAGGGACTCACTTAGGCATTCAAGACTCATTTCAATATCATAGTTTGGAGGCAGATAAAATGTTCCTATAATGAACGAAAAATTATTCATTTTTATTTGAACGAGTATCCAAAGATTATTTGATTCAATTATATCTGCTTTGTAGTATTTCTTTAGGAGAAGAATCATTCCTCCGCCCGCTCTTCCTCTAACTTTATTCTTGGTAGCTGGGACCGCGAACAGGGTAAAATCCTTAGTAAAAAGAGAGCTCAGCTTGGGTTCAGAGGTGAGCCACTGTTTCGTAGATAGAGATAAAAATCCATGCGTTCACTAAATTCAGTAAGGTTATATACATCACTCTCTAAAAATCTGTTGAATCCAGGACAACTCCAGGCCATCATGTTAAAACTATTTCTTGAGGGAGTGTTGTGTCAGACCTACGCCTTCATTTTGGTCTCTTTCGAATTTCTTTCTCTGTGAGTTTTTCTTGCGTTAGGCTCTGTCCTGATATTTGTTCCTTGGGTTCCCCACTTTAGTTTTTTGGATCGTTCGGCCTTTCCTGGCTTTTTGGGAAGGCCCGATGTGCCATTCCGCCCGTGCTCTTTCTCGTATAGAGAAAGTTATGTAATCGTAAAAAAATTCGACTTCGAGATTTTGATGTTTCTCCACGTTTTAGACCTCCCTGAGTCCAAAAAAACCATTTTTGGCATTATGTCTGTGTGTGTGTGTGTGTGTGTGTGTGTGTGTGTAAACACGATTGCTTAAAAACCAAAGCAGCTAGATCGATGAAATTTGGTATATGCTCCTTACACTAAAATTGTAGATTTCTATCAACTTTTGGAGTAAATACGTCACTTGGAAGTAGTACTTTACTTAAAAAGTTTTTTTCAAAAATTTCCGAAATTTTCAATTTTTTTGTTATATTATGATAAAATACTCTATTTTAAAAAAGCTTTATATTCTTTGACATTTTTACGAAAACTGAATAGTTTTTTGAAATAATCACAGAAGAAATAGAAAATATTCGTTAATTTTGATAAAAATCAAAACAAAATCATACAGGTGTCATTAAAAAAGGGTAAATATAAACAAATGAATTTGTTTATATTTATCCTTTTTAATGACACCTGTATGATTTTGTTTTGATTTTTTATCAAAATTAACGAATATTTTCTATTTCTTCTGTGATTATTTCAAAAACTATTCAGTTTTCGTAAAAATGTCAAAGAATAAAAGCTTTTTAAAATAGAGTATTTTATCATAATATAACAAAAAAAATTGAAAATTTCAAAATTTTTGAAAAAGCTTTTTAAGTAAAGTACTACTTCCAAGTGACGTATTTACTCCAAAAGTTGATAGAAATCTACAATTTTAGTGTAAGGAGCATATACCAAGTTTCATCGATCTAGCTGCTTTGGTTTTTAAGCAATCGTGTTCACACACACACCCAGACGTAATTCCAAAAGAATATACGAGAAAGTCTCGGGGAAGTCAATCTCCCCTTTTTTTTTTTTTTTCACATTCAAAAATCAATATGTTAATATGTTTATCTATTTTAGATTTTAAATAGTTTGAATATAATAGGAGGGGAAGGGTAAGGTATTATCTTCACACTACCCGGCCTGTAGGAGTGTCTTACGTGGAGAGAGAGGCCATGGAGTTCACTTTGGTTGGTTTTATCTATTCATTTGTTTGCATCAATTATTTTTTCTATTCTCTTTATCTCTTTTTTAAATTTTATTTTTTAAATCAGTATATCATAGTCAAATAAATTAAATCAGGTTGGACAATTTCTATTTTAATACACTTGATAAAATATTTCTTAGAATTTTATTTTAATCGGATTTTAATTTTAGTTGTTTATTTTAATATAACTATATTTACATGTATAGGGCCGTAGGTCCTCTGGTCCTCAGATTTCTGTTGACCTGGCGCCGGCAAAACACTTGGATCTCTTAGACACAGTCGGAGGCCAATTTTCAAGAAAAAAGTCCAAGAATTGCCAGAGTTATCCACGATTAACCGAGAGCACTTTTATATACACGTCTATCCTCTCCGAATATTGACTCCAAACTCAAAGGCTATTTAGAGAATTAGCAACTTGAACTTTTATTTAAATTAAATGGTAGATAAATTTTTGTTTTGGGCGACAATCGAACCGAGCGAGATTTCATTGCCTAGTCATTTTTTTTATTTTCTCCTACCCTATATATGAAATATATAGAGAGAAAGTATTCGATTCATGTGAAAAATTCGATGTCGAGATTTTGATGGATCTTCATGTTTTATTTAGTTGTTAATTAATCACCTTCCGCCATTTTCTTTTTTGCGTTCAATTCTGATGTAGGCCTAAATAATTGAGCATGGTTTCTATAGTTTTATATTTATATAATATCTTTTTTACAATTTGTAACTCTCTCAAAAATGCTAAAAAAGTGTAAATACAAGTTAAAAAAGAGAAAATAAAAAGAAAAATGACGAAGAGAAAATAATCAAAATAATTTGGTAAGTATAATATACTATTGATGTACTATAAAAGAAACAAGAGGTTATTAATAGCGATAACACAAGTCTCAAAAAATACTAATTACTCAGAGAGCGACTAGGTAATAAATATAATACTGATATATTATTGTCTTTTGGCATTTTATCATAAAAATAATATTTAATCATCGTCATTTCAGAATTTTATGAGGTGTTTCGAGAAAGTAAAAACTTAGATGGATCTCTTTAAAAGAACTTTGGCTAATTTAGCTTTGGATCGATTAAATTTAATTATTAGTTTTATTCTGTATCTTCAAAATTCCACGATTTCCATAGATTTGTTTATCCATTGATTCTAAATTCAATGCTTTTCCTGCTAACAAGAGAATTAATAGTAAATTTCAACTTTGTTTCGTTGTTTGTTGATCAACGTTTTATTATCGTCTTTTTACACTCGCTTTGCAAATGAGATTTTTGAAGGGACTTGAAACAAAATTTGCATTTAAATAAACCTATATGTTAATATTTTTTTAATTTCTTAATTATCGAGGACAAATAAAATTTCATAACGATAGTTCCACATGTTGAAATTAACATTAAAATTATTGACACATTTGATGTTTAAGCAACTTGGACAAGAACCAAAATGTTGCATTCAAAATTTGTTTTCTCATTTAAAGACTCTCTGTAAATATTTATTTGTAAATAGAACAGAATTAACATATGTCCTTGTTATTGAAAATTACTTCCTTCCGAGTGTTTTCCGTTATTTAGTGGATCCCCAAGGAGAGGAGAAATGTATTGGCATTTGTATCATTGATAGAAGACAGTTGATAGCTACCTAAACTCCATTCCAGTTTACCTTGAAATTGTCTTTTCCAGTATCTTTTTAATGTCAACAGCAGCAAATCGAGATAAAAACAAGAAAGAATGTTTTCACAACATAAAAAAAAAAAAATTCCTCTAGAAATAAAATAAAGGCAGTTAAAATAAAACTTCTGCTGTTGAGGAGACAATGATAATTAAATTTTTCTCAAAACGCCCTTTCACATCGAGCAAGCGTAATATTCATATCTATTATAAATCCAAAATAGACCGATTCTGCTCTTATTTTTATAATATTTTGTCAAATATTACATTTTAGTGAAAGACATGTAGGTTTGGAGACAAAAAAATTCTCTGAATGCTTTTACCAATCAGCTGGAAACTTTTCCGTGCA
The DNA here is from genome assembly GCA_023213315.1 of Euborellia annulipes. Taxonomy (NCBI): domain Eukaryota; kingdom Metazoa; phylum Arthropoda; class Insecta; order Dermaptera; family Anisolabididae; genus Euborellia; species Euborellia annulipes. The sequence goes on along the minus strand of JAKCPI010014486.1, from coordinate 5,603 downwards.
TTTATTATGTCCAATATTAAGTCCCACCCATGCGTTTTCTACTTGTGATTATTTCATTGTTTTTAAAAAAATATTATATATTTTTTAATGGAAACTTTCATGGTTCAAACCTAGAAAATTCCATTTTCTTTTATAAAAACAATGAAATAATCACAAGTAGAAAACGCATGGGTGGGACTTAATATTGTCCCTCACTGTACCATTTTCAATTCATTAATTGGTCTATATCTTGCTCAGAGTTTCCATCTGATTGGTAAAAGCATCAGAACATTTTTTCTTGGCTGCCGCTGCCTCCATACGTCCTTTACTAAATATCTTCAGCCACAACTTGCTCATTTATATTACATTTTATATTATTATTTTTGTTTGCCCTTATTGGATATTTTATTCTTCACAGTCATTGCTGCACCGTCAAGTCAATAAACTGCAGCTCTACAGCCAATTCAATGATGGCCTGAAGATAAGAAAATTAATTTTTCTTGCAACGTTTCTCTAAGATCGAACAAGCATTTATTTAGCTGATCATATTCTTAATGAATATATTAATATTATTCTTCATTGCACCGTCGAGCTACAATAATTTCTTTTGCGAATGAGAAACACCATATTTCATACTAAATTATTTATTCATTTTATCAAAATCATTTTAATAGGTACGTAAATTTCCTCCCTAATTATTAAAAAAAAAAAAACTTATTTTTTTAAATGATGGGCCTAAGCAAAAAAATTTCCTTTTTTTTTAATCTGTTTCCTTAATTGAAAAATCCCTTCCTTTGCTACTTTTGTTAAAGAGCTCTTCTAATTGCCTACTATTGTTATCACCGTAATAATAATAATATTTGGGCCAAGGAAACTAAAAAGAATAAGAAATTACACTGTATATATCAAGTTCGGGTCCGTGAAGAAAATTCATAAAATTAATATCTACTAAATCAAACAGCCGAAAAAGATATAGGGATGTTGTCGGATCCCACGGATCTGCTGATTCGTACTCAGCATGTCTTAAATTTGTATTTTCGAAATCGGGTCCATTTCTCCCGATGACTAAAATAGTATAAATTCAAACAACCGAATGCGATGCTGTGGCTAATGGTAAGGGCATGCTGAATACAAATCGGCAGATCTGTGGTTCGACTCCCTGCACCATCCCTCTTCGGCTGTTTGATTTAGTAAATATTAATTATATAAAAAAGAACCTTAGCTATTCTTTTGCATTCACAATACACCTTGGCACATCTATTATTTGTTTGCTTTCTATGTGATAACACATGTAATGACTTAAAAACTTGGACTCTTTGTCTGTTTTTTTTTTTGTGTAAAGTGTGTCCAAATCTCCATCTCGACCAACTCCCACCATCTAATTGCACCACTGGCCCCAAAGAGAGAGATTAACACCTTCCTTCAGTAATTCTTTGAAATAATTTTCCAATAAAATGTTAATAAATATTACATAAAAAGAAATAAATATTCAATTTGTTGATATAATAATGATTATGTAATATTAATTTAAATACTCGATTATTATATTTTAAATATAAAAAAAAAATGATCCAATTCCAAATGTAATAAAGTAAATACAGTGGAACCTCGCTTAACGAGGATAATTCGTTCCAGAACCATACTCGTAAAGCGAAACACTCGTTTAGCGAAACAATAACATTCTTCTCATAGAGGTGCCCCCCCCTGACAGACATGCTCACAATTCGGGACTTCCCCTCCCGCCACTCGTTATGCGAAACTTAGCTCGTTAAGCAAGTCATTCTTTTACAATTTGTTTTGCCTTCGGGCTTGATGTAGTTGCTAGCGAGCTGGCCTTCTATACCGAGGGTCGCGGGTTCGGATCCCAGGCAGTCCGATGATTTTATTTAAGTCATTTGGATACCAAATCCAAATGACTTAAATAAAATGACTTAAATAAGAATGCCTGGACCCCAATATATAAATTAACAAATAATGAGTATCGTTTAGTCTTATATGGCCTGAGTTGCCGAGAAGACTGTGGTATGAATGTGAGTGGGAAAAAAGTGTGAGTGTTAAAAAAAACACTAAAAACTAAAAAAAACAATTTGTTTTGCTCGTTTTGCGAATTACTCGTTATGAGAGGTGCTCGCTAAGCGAGGTTCTACTGTATATTCTTTTGACTCCCTAAACCATTTCATCCATTTTCTTTTAAATATTTTATATGATCAATAACATATTATTATTTTTTAACGGTATATGAATCATTAATTAAAAATTAATCATTTTTTTTTTATTTTTTTTAAATTTTATTATTAATGACCAAAAAAAGATTATCTCCCGGATTTTGATATACATATTTTATTCAAGGTGAAATTTGAAAGGATTCCGCCTACATTACCTTGAGGACAGAAAAGTTCGCTCCCCCATCGAGCTTCAGCCCTTCTGCAAGGAAGACCTTCATCTCCGGGAGGACACTTCGTTGTTGGTTGTTCATCGTCTTTCCAAATAGGCTAACAAAGCACAAGTAAGATACAATAAAATAAATACATGTATAGCTTTTATAAAAATACTTAAATATAAAAGTCATGTTCAATTTTAAACCCATTTGGGAAAATCAAAGAACGAGGAGATAATTTCTATTCTTTAAATTTATAGGTTCATTCGCTATTTCTCAACAAATGAAGAAACAGTTTACAACCTTTTGTTTATGTTATCTTTTTTCTATCTTTTAATTTGGAAAATGTAGCCGTGCGAATTTTTTTAAGCTTTAAAAAAAAGGATACCCTCCTTTTTGTTAACTTTGGAGAAGAATATAATAAAATTCGAATTTAAAAACGATGGAGAATTTTTTTATCTTAAATGAGTATTTGTTTATTGTAAAAAATATTTAATATCTATAAAATCTGAATCTGATTCTGACTAACAGTTATATATGACCCTGACAAAAAATAAAATATAAAAAAAAGTACCGTATTTTCACCTTTCAAATTTAAAAAATAACATTTTACCATTTTTATTATTAGATAAAACCAAAAATTTATTTATAACCACTACCTATCACATCTAACTTTTTCTTCTTCTTCCCTTCATCTTTCCTTTTATTTTATATTAATTAAAACTAATTTTATTTTAAAAAAAAAATAATAATCCTAGCTAAAAAATTTGTTTTGGGGAGGGATTGGTTTTCCTGATAATTATGTCCTCCGTCCCTCAATGAATAATTTTTTTAAGGCCTTTTTCGACTTCGGAATCCCGCCAGAAGCTAAACTCTGAGCCACCCACCGGCATGAATAATTTTAAATTTTTATAATTTCTCAAAGTATTTAAAATTTTAACATTATATCTGCCTATATTTTTATTTATTTGTTTATTTTTAATCGATTTCGGGTGGGGGTGAATTTGTCTGAACTCTCATATTCACCTCACCTAGCTATGACCCTTTGAAAGAACTACTTTTATTAATGCTCTATTCCTTTATTTCTTTATTTTCGATGTGACACCTGTTTTTTTATTATTATCTGTAGGTTAATATGTAGTTTCCTTCAGGTGTTTTCTTAAGCATTATATGATTGTAATACATTACTTTTATTCTAATAAATCTAGACTTCTGATGAAGGCTACCGAAATGTCCGAAACGAAAAGGGATGCATCTCGTTAACCAAAAAAGTCTCTGAAAAAGAATTGCTTTTTAATCAAACAATTCTCCTCTCCAGCGCTCCATCCTGCTAGAAAACACCTGAAGGAAAACTACATATTAACCTACAGATAATAACTTTATTTCTTTTATTTAATAAAATATTTCCTAATCCAAGCATAAAATTAATTACTTAATTTCAATTTCACAGGTTTAATTGGGACCCATTAAATATCTTAAAATCTGGTCTTTGGGAGTTTAGGCTTTCACAGTTGTTATCATTAATTGAAGAATTTGATTTTCTGTTTAAAAAAATTACAACGTTTCGGCCACTCATTCTGTGGCCTTCTTCCGGTACAATTCAGTTAAGATTATAAAGGTTGTCACAGATCTAACAACCTTTATAATCTTAGCTGAATTGTACCTAGAAGAAGGCCACAGAATGAGTAGCCAAAACGTTGTAATTTTTATAAATGAACCACAGAATTCTTTTTTTACTATGTGATATCTCTGGTCAGTTCAACGAACCCAAAATAGCCCTTAATACAAAAAAGAGCTGATAAAACTTCAAAACTGAAGGGGGGAGGAGTGAACCCATTATAACTTTTTTGTCCAGGAGAAATCTGCTCCTGCCAATGATTGATTAAATGAAATTCATTTTTATTTTTATCTTAACTATATATATTAATAATTCTTAATTTTTACTTACTTTCTTCGAAAGCACCTGGTTTTGAAAGGGTTTTCGACATATTTCGCCAGATTAGATGTTGATTGAGCTTGAAGATGTTCATCTTTTTCTAAATTTTCTAAAGCTTTCCCGCAAAAAAATAAAAATCCGATGAGGATAAATAAAATTGAACCTTGTCGATACATTGCCCTCTTTTAAAATTTCTTAAAATATCCACTTAATTGCCAAACTTGATTGTATGTGAAAGCGCTATTAATTTACATAAATAATCGAATCTAGTCTTTCCTAATGGACCTCAAATGCGACCGTCAAACTCTCGGCTGATACTAAAAAAGCGACAAGAATCACTCGCCAGTTCTGGGTACTTCTCCTCCACCTTTCTAATGACCTCTAATAATAAATAAGGAATTGCATTGTAATATATAACGTTATTTTAATAAAAAAAAACAACTTAATAAGTGACCTTGTACTAATTATTAGATATTTATAACATCCGAATTACATGTTTATTTTATCAATATTTATAAATTCAGAATTTATTTGTGATTTCGGCATAAAATTTCTTAATAATTGGGATATGTTAAATTATCTTCTAAAATATTCCTTATTACTAGAAAAATTAATTTTAACATAGTCTCTATCAGAGATTGACAGACCTTTTACTTTCTCTTAACTATATATGTATATACTATGTATAATATATATAAAGAGAAAGTATTGGAATCATGTCAAAAATTTGATATCGAGATTTTGATGGATATACACGTTTTGAGGTCCTCTGAATCCAAAAAAGTGCCCTGTGTGTCTGTCTGTCTGTCTGTCTGTGGACAAAATATCTCAAGAACGAAAAGAGCTAGGAGGTTGAAATTCTATATTTAAGTTAGGTACCCCCCTGGAAAGCTTTTGAACAAAATCGGCCATAAAAGTACTAGTACTTTAGTGCTTTTTCAATTTTTTTCGATTTTCTCAAAATTCGCTCCAACGATTTTGATTAAAAATACAAAAATCAATTATTTTCCAGATGCTCTTTAAAATGTATATTCTCATTTTGTCATTGAAATCTTTTGAAGCCCAATTTATTCTTGTACTTTATAGGAAAGATAGGAGAAATGGTTGCTATGATAACAAAATATAATATTCCCATGTTCATAAATTTTATATCTTGAATTCTATATATCGGCGGAAACTAAATATATCTCGTCACAAAAGGGATCTGGTGTGGCAAGCACCGAGCACAACTTTTATTTACCGAAGATAAGGGAAAGTTGTGTCCAGTGACCAGTCACACCAGATTTTTCAAAAAAAGTCTCTTAAAAGCAA